>PVLA01018374.1:0-14661 GCA_004027455.1 Hydrochoerus hydrochaeris | reverse complement strand
TAAGTAGCACTCACATCCTTAATCCTGGTGCCCTTGAGCCTAGCATTGCTCCATGAATCAATTCCACCATCACCAGCCACCTCTGAAAAGCCCCCACCTATGCATGAGGCATTAGGGGACATCTAAATACAAGTCACAACATGTGAAATTGCAAACATTTATTTTGAAAAGAAAAGCAGTACTTCCCTGGTGGCCTAGTAATTGAATAATTAGATCTTTACATTCCTGAAGATTAAATAAATGTGTAATCTTAAAAAAAAAGCAATAATATCTATAAAAGTAAAGAGTGGGATGTCAGTTATGTTTATGGAGAATGTCAAACACACATAAGGAAAAACTAAATTTTAGTGTTGCCACCACCCAGCTCTATCAAATTATAGCCGTTTGCTATACACACCTCAAATCTCTGTAAAGATATATAATACTTTCTCAATTGCTTTTCCTTCAGTCCTTTCTAGGTAATTATGTTTTGGTGTACTTTATAAATGTATGATTATGGAGAGAAAGAGAGAGAGAAAGAGAGAGAGAAACTATATCTCAAGCTCTATCCTCCCTACAAAAAGAAGAAAAGAAATGAAAACTGCAATTTTAGCCTTATACTACTCTGCTTGTGGACAGGTATAATGGTTTCTGTGGGAAAGTGCTTCACAAACCCCCTGTTGCTAAAGAACAAGGTTAGTTTCTCCAAAGGTCATATTAAATGTTTCGTTGAATAAATGGAAAGAAAGCTTTTGTAAATAACAAGAGAAAAGGGGGTTGAAAGGAGGAAAGGGGGTTGGGGAGAAAAGAATTAAAATATATCATGTACAGGTACAAAGTGCTATGAAGAATGTGATCACTATGTATATCTAAAATGTACCAATAAAATTAACTTAAATAGTTTCCTTGTTCTTTTTTATATTAGAGATAACAAACATAAAAATGCAGAATATTTTCCTGTCCTTTCATCTGGCCTCATAGCATATACCTTACACAAAATGCAAACTTCAAATCATGCCTGTTGAGAACATAATCTTTCAGCACTTTATACATTTCAGAATTAGATGTCTCTTAACAGCAAAGCTGGGTAAAGTGTCTCCCTCCTATCACAATCGTGTTCAAACAGCACAAAAGCAGAAAAACTGCCTTTGTGAGCAGTATCTCTGGGTTTTTCAAGTTGCAAAGAAAAACATTTTATGAGTTTCTTTTTGTGTATTAGCTAACTCTTGAATATGTTACTCTATATGATGTCATTGGCCAGTGACTATATTATTTATTACAAATTTACCAATGTTTTTGAGCAAGTATCTTTAATACATTCTTTCCTTAGGGTCACAGCTACTGCCCATACTTGTTTACTCTGGAGTTTGCTTTGCTTTTGGTTTTTTCAGTCTCTAGAGTATTATTTTATAAGAGGCCCAAAATGCACCAATGTTTTTATGTAAAATATTGAAGTCTTTTCTGCTTTTTATTTCCATATTCTTTTTATTTCAAAAAACTTATTTTAGATTTTAAATTAGAGTAACTTCAAATTACTGCTTAGTTTCATTATTTTAAATGTTTACATTATTTAATTTAGATAAAGTAAAATGTTTTTAAATCTAAAATTAAAAATTTAATAAGATTAAAACAAAACAAAATAAACCTCAAACAGTTGCTGGGATGTTAGTGAAAGACTGTGTTAAAGATCTTTACATTCTGTATGAGTCTTTACATCTCCACATAAAATATGCTGCAGTCTTAGTGTTACCATTCACTATGGTTACAAAATGAAACCCAATATATGAGCTTTTGGATTTTAAAATGTAATATGACCTGATTGGCCTTTATTCCTTGGCAAACAATCCCATGGTCATCCTTTTCCTTACCACCAATTTAGCATTTAATGAAAGCTGTTTTGTATTTTTCTGCCTTTTCCTTTTACTTTTTTATCAAAGATATTTTCAAACATACAAGAGTAGAGATACTAATGTAATGAACATATGGCACCCGTTAAAAATGTCAACACTTACCAATATGGGGCCAATTTTATTTAATCTCTGACACTCACCTTATGCTCTTCTTTTCAATTATTCTGTAGTTAATATTAGACATCATACACTTGTTTGTTTTGACGTAGGAGCTTCCTCCCTATGGAGTCCAAGCCAGCCTAGAACTTATTAGGTAGCTTGGGGTTTTTAACTTATTTTTGAGCAATTAAAAACATGCTAGGTGACTCTAGAGCAGATATACTTAAAAAAATAGAAGAGCTTTAGGACAATGATGTCAACTATGAACACTCAACATAGGAAAAAATTGAATTCATGAAACAGATTTGAACAGATATTTGAGATATTAAAAATTCCATTCCAAGTATACACAACAGAATGAGCCAATGTGAGGATAGAATCTCTGATATAAAGACAGTATTGTGATAGTGATCATGAAAGAAAGATTTCTTTAAAATACTAAGGAACCAAAAAAAAATATATCAGTACAATAGCTACTAGATGAAATAATAAAGAACAATATAGGATTGATCAGAGTACATGAAAAAGTAGGAGACCAACCAAATGACATAAACATGTTCACATATGTCATGGCAGAAAACTTCCCAAGCATGAAAAAAGAATTTGAGGTACATAGAAGTGAGGCATATGAAACTCCAACTAGCTATGACCAAAAAATCTCCATCAAGATATATGATGGTTAAGTTCCAGAAGTTTAACACATAGACTAAATATTAAAAGCTCTTATAGAAAAGAAATAAATCACCTACAAAGGCAAGCCCATCAGAGTCAGTCTCGAATTGCACGAGTAAAAGACATTGTTTGAGAAGAGAGCTCTGGAGCACCATGTTCCAGAATGCTTGTGGCCTAGGGAAGTTGTTTTTAGGAATTTTGTTCATAGGCACTTGATTCCTACAGCCAAGAGAGAAGGAAGCCTGGATATTGTAAACCAAATACTGCATATGGTAATCCAAATATTGTAATCCCTTTTGTCATCTTCTTCGCAGCTCAAGGAATTGTATACTTGTAATTTCATTGAAATGTTATTGGAATTCTGGCAAGTTAATTCCAATCTACTATCTCCAGTGCAACCCATGGTGAGAATAAAGAACGAGGACATATTCAAAGTTATGGGCAGCCAAAGGGTCCTGAGTCCAGTCCAGGTGAAGATACATGGAACAAAGGGCTTGATCTAAGTCCTCACCCAAAATTTATTATCTCATGAAGAAGAGAGTGTCTCAAGAATGAGTGACTGTGAGATTCAGGAATTATGTGAGATGAAGAAGAGAGTGTCTCAAGAATGAGTGACTGTGAGATTCAGGAATTATGTGAGATGAAGAAGAGAGTGTCTCAAGAATGAGTGACTGTGAGATTCAGGAATTATGTGAGAAATGTGAGCTGAGTTGGCCAGGTGGATAGCAAGTGCCTCTGCAATATGCAGGGAGAAAGAACGCAGAAAGGCCTATCTGTGTAACGCGACTGAGGTAGCATTTGAATGATTTAGGATACTATTGCTTCAGTTTCTGATATGCAAGCTTTTGTGCCCTGGGAAGTCATATTCTTTTATTTTGTGGTTTGAACCCATTTGACATTTCTGCAGCTATATGGCTGTGCCACCCTGCTGTGCTCAGCCATTTATAGGGAAAACAGTGTGAGGAAACAGGAAACTGTTGGCTGGCTTCAAGGGTTACATATCAGAATAGCTAGTGTTATTTGCATTGCTGAGGGCCAATTGAAGAGAGAAGCAAATAGTAGAGCTGGCTCTGTACATATCATTACATAGAAACAAGGTTTGCTCATGCAATTGTTGTGCGTTAAAGGGGAGTTACCCAGGTCATCTCCTTCACCTGGCTACTGCTCCAGCTGGCAACGAACCTTGGCATCATCCAAAGGGTGCTGGTTTTAGGTGCATGCAGAATGCAAGAGACATGGGGTCAGGAAGGCTTTGAACTAGAAGTCAGCCACTGTGCCTCTTAGAGGGCAGTATGTAAAGTGGTGAGTGTGAAATCACACTCCAGAAGTGTGGAGAAATCGGGAATGTGTATCATCTGAGGAAAACTGCAAGAAGGGATCCCAGCCAACCCAAGACAGAAGCCATGGGAGCAACAACTACCAGAAGTACTGTAGGAGTAGAACACCCTTTGGAGTTGACATCTTGCCACAGATCATCTCAAATCCTGCAGATGGAGCTACAGGACTTAATGCTTGCCCTGTTGGAGTCTGAACTTGCTTTGGTCCCATTCCTTTTATCCCAGTTTATAATTGTTTGTATGAAAATATCTATCTTGTGTCACTGAATGTTGGAAGTGTTTAACTTGCTTTTCATTTGTACAGGGACTTGCAGTTAAGAATTTGCTTTAAACATCAGATAAGACTTTGGACTTGGACTTTTGAACAATACTGAAACTGTTCAGACTTTGGCAGATCTTGGAGATGGATTAAATGCTTTTTTTCATAGTGAGTCTTTGGAAAGCCAGATGCAGAATGTTACGGCTTTTATTCAGATGCTCCTCCTAAAGACTCACGTGGTCATAGGTGGGGCCTTTTCAAAGGTGGCTGAATCTAGAGTGTGTGTTTCATGGTACAATACTAGCCTCAAGGCACTAGGTGTGCTATCTGCCCTAAGTAGTTGAGATAAAATAAAAAGAACATAATAAAAAGGACATTCTCAAGGTCCCTTTGTTGCTTTTGCTATTTTGTGGGCACCAGGATCTGTTCTCTGTGATGGTTTTCTGCCAAGCCATCCTGCCCTGGAGCCAACCAATTATGGACTGAAACCTCTGCAAGCTAAATAAACATTTCCCCTTTTAACTTTGGGCATTAGTATTTTGTCTCAGCAACCAAAAAAGTAACTAAGACATACCATGAATAAGCCTAAAGAAAGAGACTAAATAGAAACTATGTAGGCTGTGTATGTTTATGAAAAAATCATGTGGACTTTGCAGTGTATGACTAAAGGGTGGGAAATACTGATAATGCCTTACACTATCCCTTTTTACCCAGTAAAAAAGGTTTTTCAGGATCTCTAAACCAAATTCAAAGTTCAATTAAAAGTACAAACTTTGGTCATTATTTTGACAAACTTGTATTCTATTTTTCAATTTGGTTACTCCAACTCTTAGTTTTCTGCCTTATTATTATTTCATCATGTGTATTTCAGAGCAGTGAGGACTGGACTCGCACATGCTGAGTCCTTTCCTGACCCCCACAAACCTCATCATGCTCTGGAAAAGCTATGTGGACTCTCTTGGGTAGATGCCATCTCCCTTTACCAGGAATCTGTCTTTCCAAAGTCCTCTCATATCAATGAAACAACTACACCAAAAAGCAAATACATTCCAGGAAAACTGGCAAGTGAATGACACAGTAAGTTCTCTAGTGGCATTTTATACATTGAATCATTGCCTATACCTGAGTCTTCAATAGTTTTGAACCAGATATGGTGATAAATGCCTGTCATCCCACTACTGTGGGAGGCTGTGACAGGAAAACCACAGGTTTGAGCCGAGTTTGGGCAATTTTGTGACTTAATGAGTCCCTGCCTCAAAATTAAAAATTAATAAATACAAAAACAAAACACTTGTGGAAGTACTAATTCTTCACATGTGTAAACCAGGCTTAGTGCAGAAATCTAGGGGTGTCAATAACATGCCAAAATGAAACCTGTCTGTTTACAGGAGTCTGTGTTAGTTCCAAAGGTCACATGTGAGACCAGGATTCTGGTAGAAAATCAGGACTTGAAAGGGTGAATTCTTAGGATGTCTGAGAGACAGAGGGCAGGAACAGACTGCATAGTATTGACAGAACATGTACGTATGACACATGATGAAGTTTACGGAAGTGGGAACTTTGCCACAGTAAACGCCTTCCTGTATCATGGGCAAGTCCGTTAATTTGTGTTGCTTTATGCTTGACCTGGATCCTTGGTTCATCCTGAGGATCAGAAGCTCAAGAAGAATCCAGATAGCATGGATCTGTTTACAGGACAATTCAAGCACTGCAAGCTTTCGACTATGGGGTTGGTCTTTTTGGTTTGGGTGAGTATTTCCCTTGCCTGTACTTTCTCTTATTGCTGGCTCGACTTTTTTCTCCCTGTGCAAATTCAGATGTGGATTCATTAAGTGCTTTTAGCTAGGAAAGGAGACTTAGAGAAGCCCTCAGTCTTCTTATGGCCACCGCTTTGTGATTCCAAGAACAACAGTTGCAAGGTGGGGTGTCAGCTGCAGGAGGAGGCTGAGCAAGGTGACAGTTAAGGTCGATTTGGAGTCTAAAACTTAACCTTAAGAGAGATTGTTCTCAGGAAATTCTAGTAGTGAGAACTACTAGAACTACTAGAATTGCCCGGTACCCATTAAAAAAGAGAGAGAGAGAAATTGCCATCACTCTTAGAAGTCTCCTCTTGGCTGCCATTCCTGTCCCTACCACCTTCTTGAGCATAACCAGAATAACTAATTTACATTGCGAAAAGAATAATTAATTTATAATGTTCTTTACTCTCATCTTTGAAAGATGCTTTCTGTCCTAGTATAAGAGAAAAAGATGGGAGTCTGTGGTGTCCAGCTGTGCTTTTTAGCAGACTGAAAAAAGAGGCAGGAATTCAAGAGGAAAAAGACCCTCCAGTATGTAGACAGTGAGCAGTTGGCTGCACTGACTCAGTCTTTTTTTTTTTTTAAGAGGAACAGGAAGCCAAACATTGTTCAGGAAAAGGCACTTTCCTGCCTGTTTGGAAAGCAAAAAAGAAAATTGCAACGATAGATATCCCATGGACTGCTTACACTCATGTATAAATAGTGGAGTGAGTTGTTGATATTTAAATAGTAAGGTTTTTGTATGGAAATAACAATATTTCCACTCTTTCTTTTAAAAAGTAAGTGATCTGTACTATGGTTTCATAAATTGGCCTTTATTCTAAGAACAGTGAGTTTCATAGGGAAATCCTAACTCTCTAACAGCCGGGTCTAAAGCAAGTTTCAACTTCATTTCCAGGATAGCTTTGTACTGTGTGAGACAGTAAGACTTCTTTGTGTAGCAGCCAAAACTTTCCACTTTTTAAGAGAAGCTAAAGTATAACACACATAAAAATGCATATAGAGTTCTAAGTGCTCAATCAAAATCTACTACATCTATCTGATCACAATCCAACTCACAAAAGAGAGGGCTGGGGATTTAGCTCAGCAGCAAGAGTGCCTGCCTTGCAAGTGTGTGGTGGTTGTGAGTTCAATCCCAGTACCCATTAAAAAAAATAGAGAGAAATTGCCATCACTCTTAGAAGCCTCCTCTTGGCCTCCATTCCTGTCCCTACCACCTTCTTGAGTGTAACCAGCACTTTGACTTTGAACGATGTTAATATTTTTTTTTTTTTTTGTACTCGGAATCAAACTCAGGACCTGGAGCTTGCCAGGCAGGCACTTAAGCCGCTGATCTATATCCCCAGCCCCTTTTGCCTGTTCTTGCGTCTCATAGAATAGTAATCTTACACCATCTACTTTATGTACACAATATTTTTGCAAGATTAATCCATGTTATTTATGAAGATACAGTTTGTTAATTTTTATTTCATGACAGTATTTTAGCATATGAAAATACCAAATTTACTTGTGCATCCTGCTATGGATGGAGATGTGTGTTGTTTTCAGTTTGGGGCTTAGATATTACTACTTTAAACAGGCTAACCTTTCTGTTGGGGATACTGTATATTATACTTTTGAGTTAAATTGCTTGGTACTACAGTATGTATATGTTAAACTTTAGTAGATACTGAGAGTTTTTCAAGTAGTTTTTTGTATTTTTTCTCCTTTCATACAATGTGAGAGGTTCCCATCCTTGACAACATTGGAATTGTTTGTTATTTAATTTTGTCTTTTCTTTGTAGAGGTATTCCATTACGATTTTAACTTACATTTATTTTCTTACTAAATCAGTTGAACATCTATCTATATATTTATATAGATATATATCTTTTGAATCCTTTCAGGTGAAATGCTTGTTACTTTCTGTCCACTTTTAATTGGGTGGCCTGTCTTTTTCTTATTAATTCATAGAAATTCTTTATAAATTTTAGATGTGAGCTCTTTAATTTGTTATGTAAGTGTGTTATAAATATCTTCTCCAATTTTCGGTTTCGTTTTCCATTGTCTTGATACTGTCCTTTAGTGAAAGAAAATTACGCATTTAATTCTAGTCTAGACCAATTTATCAATCTTTTCCTTTATGGTTAGTAGCTTTGTATTTTATTTAAGAAATTGCCCCTATTCCAAAGCAGGGAAACTCTCTTTTGTTATTTTCTAGGAGATTTTGACTTGTAACATGCCCTGAATTGACTTTTGCCGATGTTATAAGGTTGTGATCCAGTTTATTTTTTCTTAATAAGGAAATTCAATTGTACTAACACTAGTTATTGGGAAAAAAAAATTTCTATATTATTTTGCAGTGCCACTTTTGCATCTGATCAAGTGTCTCTAAAGTGTGGCTCTATTTCTAAGTGTTGTCTTCTGCTCCAGGGGACTATTTGTTTATTCTTGTACCAGCACCTTATCATCTTAATTACTGTAGCTCTGTTAAAATTCTTAATTCCTCACCTCACGTTTTTTAAGACTGTCTTATCTATTTCAAGAGCTTTGCATTTACATGTAAATTTTAGAGTTAGCCTCTCTTTTATACATATAGATATAAAACATGAGATTTTGATGAGAATTGTATTGAACATACAAGAAAATTTTGGTAGCATTTACAACTTTGTAATATGGATTCTCCAATCCATAAGCCCAATTTTTAGTATATTTTCACACAATTTCTTGCCCCTCCTTAGCTTTTATTGTTATACTACTACCTACTTTCAAGCCTTTCTGATCTGCTATTGTACAAAATCTTTGCTGGCTTTCTCCACTGTCAGTAAGATTTTGAAATTTCTGGGTCTACAAAGTCTGTTTAAATTGATTCTGTTGCTCTCCAGCATGACAGAAAATGTCAACAACTGTTTTCCAGCTTAATGAAGAAAATGCACGAGTATGTCTGTCTTTCAGAAAGTTGTCAAAGGACAAAATTACAACAAGTTAAGTTATAGATCTAATTAGATTTCATTTGGGATCATGATTTAGGGCAGCCCCTATTCTGAGAAATAGAAGGTGAGCTCCCACTGGGCAATGGCAGAATTATGAGTTTTATAAGGTAGAAACAAGGAAACAAAAAAAATAAATAAAATAAAATACTGGTTAATGTCAGATCATTTTAGTCTTCTTTCTTTTAAAGACTAAAAGCTTTTCATTCTGACTTTGGAAGGCTGGTAGACCAAAATCTGGAAAATCAGTTTAGTTTTCTTTACATTGTAAGTCTATCAATATTTTCCTGACAGTGAGGAGGTTTTGATTACTATTAAAGAAATATTTCCCTACAATGGATCAGGATATTATCCTGAAGGACAGAAGTCAAGATGGCCAATCAGTGAGCAACAAAATACAAAGCTTCCCAGGAGAAACAACTCATATGCCAGAATAAAACACCCTGGAGAGACCCAGACAGAGGGAGATGGATCCTCTTGACACAGGAAGAAATTAAAACGTAAAAAAGCTCATCAAATATGTTGGGACTACAACTGAAACAGCTAAAAATTATGGGACACAGCGTTTTCACTGCAACCCACCGAGTTTGCCGCGGCCTGAATTTCTGCCAGCTGGAGTCCGCACCAGCCCACAGAGCTGCCCAAACTCATTCCCACCGCCACTCACAGGAAGCACAGCAGCACTGAAGTTGGGGGTTGGTGAGCCCAATGGAGAGTGGAGCCCTTGAAAAAGGACCTTCATTAATCCACAGTCAGTGCTGGGAATGAGACCACCCCACGGGAAGGGCGCAACCAAATGGGCAACATGTTGGAATTGAGCAGGAGGAGCTTGAGCTGGGAGTGACACTGACTTCAGTTGGTTGCTCCTTCCACAGAGCAGATTCCTGTGATTTGCTTGGACTGGGCCATGCCCCAAGTTGGGACTCAATAAGCTATCCCAAATCAATTCCCTGCACCTAGCACGCACTAATTGGGTGAAGGCCCCTGAAGTTTGGCTGGCCTGGTGGGGAGGGGCAGGCATATGCAGCTGCTGCTCATACCTCAGTGACAAGAGCAGCCAGGAGAGGGTGGAGGTCCCTCGCCAGCGTGCTTTGGAGGAAACATGGCCAACAGGGAAGGGGTCTGGAACCTGCACTGTAACCTGTGTGGAGGAAGCCACGACCATGACAGGAGAGAGAGGCAAGAGGAGGCCCCCAGCCCAGAACCCTGAGAGTACTGATCCAGGAGAGGGAAAAACAAGGGAGATTGAGGGCCACAAACACGCAACATCAGACATGGCTTAAATGGACATTAAGAGATATCTTCGGGACCTTGTAGACGAGCTCAAAACAGAAATATTAAATCAGGTGACGCAAGATATGAGTAGAGTAATAAAAGAAATACTCTCAGGAAGCATCTCTGAGGAAGATACAGACAGAAGAAGGGAGAAACACACAAAAAAGAAGAGAAACATTTGATAAAGAATATAAAGAAAATCTAGAATACATGAAGCAGATTTAAAGAGACTACCAGGAAATTAAAAACTCCATTGAAAGCTGGCAAAATGCCTTAAAAGAAACCAAGGATAGACTATCAAAACTTGAAGACAAGTTTGCAATGTGTGACCATGAAAGGAAAGATCTCTTAAAAATAACAAGGAAACAGGCAGTAACAATACAAAGGCTAGAAGATGACAAGAGAATCTACAATTTAAGAATAAGAAATGTGAATGAAGAAGCAGGAATACATACAGGTGAATTACAAAGGCTATTCACGGAAATAATTAAGGAAAATTTCGCAGCATGGGAAAAGAAAATGACATTCGGTTATGTGAGGCATACAAAACTCCAGCCAACTACAACCAAAACAGATATACACCCAGACATATAATAATCAAGATACCAGAAATTCAATATAAAAACAGAAAATTAAAAGCCATCACAGAAAAGAAACAGATTGCCCATAAAAGTAAGCCCATCAGAATCACGGCTGACTTCTCAACACAGACCATCAGATCAAGAAGAGCTTGGAGCGAAAAATGCCAAGCCCTGAAAGAAAATAACCTCCAGCCCAGCTTGATGTATCCTGCAAAACTGTCACTAGAAATTAATGGAGAAACAAGATGCTTCCATGACAAAGAAGAACTGGGCGAGTTTGTGACCACCAATCCAACCCTACAGAGAATATTGAAGGACATTCTAGAGAGAGAGAGAAAAAATACCAGGATTTTAGGAACAGTGGCAGAAAAGTCTCAATGAGTGGGGCAGTTTCATGTTTTTGTAGGAATTTGTTTTGTTTTGTCTTGCTATATTTTGTTTTTCCCTCTAACACAGAAAGGATAGAAATACATGTAGAGACTCATGCATGCGTAGCTGTTTACACTCTCGCTGTTTGAATATCTACTTTGTATGCTTTAATTCTGTAACTTGAACAACCATTTCTAAGAGGACAATATGTAATTTATCAACTAGTGATTTCTTACTGTTTATCTTTTTTTTTTGAAATTCATTATTATCTCTACCCTTTTCATGCTTTTGTTTCTCTTTAAATAAAGTGTGCACAGTGTAAAAAAAAAAGGATATTATCCTACACCATATTTCTTTCTTTGTTCTGTTTTGTTGTCTTTTTTAAGACAGCATCTTGTTATGCAGTTCAGTCAGGCCTGGAGCTCACTTTGTAGCACAGGCTGGTCTTGAACTTGCAATGATCCTTGTGCCTTAGGCTCTCAAGTGCTGGGGTTACAGCATGCACCACCATGCCTGGTTCCCTATGCCATATTTTAAAGCATTCATGATTACATTTATAGTTTAATAATTCAGGATAATTTCCTATCATAAGATAATCTACTTATGTGAAGTACAAAAGTCCCTTTTGCCACATGAAGTTACATATTCACAAGATCCAAAGATTACAACGTGCACATCTTGGAAAACCAATATACAGTTTACCAAAGTGACCAAAGCCATAATCCTGTTGATTTATGATCTGTGAATTTGGACTCCTCTTTTCTTCATGCTTCCATAGCATAGGTGCGCCTCACCCTCATATAAGAAGTCTCTGTCTTGACTTTTCAGAAGTATAGTTTTATTAGCACCTGTGACTTTCATGTAAGATTGGGTTTCAATGTGGTATTTTCATATGTGCACAAAACACTGTGATCACATGCTTCCCTGAGTTTCCTTTCTTACTCCTTCTCTTTATTTCCTTTTTGTTGTCTAATAATCTCTGTTCTAATTTCATGCCATTGTTTTTTTTTCAAATTTTATATAACAGGAAAAGCGCAGGATATTTGTTTTTCTAACTCTGGCTCATTTCACTTACTATGATGATCTCCAGCTCCATCCATTTTCCTGCAAATGACACAGGAAATTCAATCTTCCTTATGACTTAATAGTACTTCATTGTGTATATATATATTATATTTTCTTTATGACTTAATCTGTTGAGAGGCCTCATGCTAGTTCCATGTCTTGGCTATTGTAAACTGTACCACAATGAATACAGGTTTGCAGGAATCCCCCCTGCTATGTTGAATGTAATCCCTTTGCATATATACTGAGGAGTGGTATAGATGGGTCATCTGGTAGTTCCAGTTTTAGTTTTTTGAGGTACCTCCTTTCTTACTTCCATCATGGCTGCACTAATGATGTTCCTCCCCCTCTTACATCCTCACCAACTCTTGTTTAATTTTTTTGTTTATTTTGTTTTGTTTTTCTATTCTTGATTATTCTGACTGAGGTGAGATGCAATCTCAGTGTAGTTTTGATTTGCATTTTCCTAATATCTAAAGATGTTGAACATTTTTCACTACACTTGTACTACTTATTTGAGAGGTGCTGGTTCATTTTTTTGATTGGGATGTTTGTTTTCTTGGTGTTAAGTTTTTTGAGTTGTTTATTCTTTTTTGAGTTCTATATTATAGATATTAACCTTTTGTCAAGAGTAGCTAGCCAAGATATTTTTTCCATTCTGTAGGCTACTTTTCACTCTGATGGTTGTTTCCTTCTGTTGTGAAACTTTTAAATAGATGTAACCCCATTTGTTAATACTTGCTATTTTTTCCTATACTATTATGGTACTATTCATGGAGACTTTGCCTGTATCTAGGGCTTCACTGCTTTTTAAATTAATTTTATTGGTAAACTTTAGATATACATGACTGTTAGTGTTTTCAGTGTGATAAAAGAGCAAAATATAAAGTAAAATGTAGCCTTTGTTCCAAGGATGTGGAGAGGAGTCCATGACCATAGGCAGCCTGGGTTCCTCTGAGCAGAATGTGGGGTATGGGATATATATACACATAACCTCTGACTGGGGGTGGCGCATAGGGCAGGCATTGATGATGCATGAGGAGCTGATGGAACTTTCTTCACACATGCTAGGAAAGGAAAAAGAAAGTTGTAATAGGAGAAAGAGGAAGTGACCTCAAGGTAAACATCCCTTGATTCTGCCTCCCACCTCCAATCTTGAAACCTATTCCAGGGCAAAACTCTTTTGTTCCTGTCTTTTTATTGTTAGGAAAAAGGCAAAGTCTCTCTCTTACTACTTCCTGCTGAAAGGGCGTTTAGGAAGTTTGGTAGGATGATGGTTGATGCCCATGCAGAAGCTGGAACCAGGTGTTTCAGACAGGACAACTTTATCATTGGTGAATGTCCACATCCTAGATTGGAAAAACAAAGCAACAAGGTGCTATGAGGAGGCGGGCCACTATCATATTAAAAGACCCAGGAGAAGTAGAAGGAAAGGTGCCTTTGATTTAAATATGCCATTCAATCAGGGCCATGGTGAGATAGAATCTTAAAAATAAATGTGGGGTTAGGAGGAGTAAAGTTATGAGAGATGATTATTCCCCCATCTGAAAGGGTAAAAGTTAAAAGTGTAGGTAGGTAGGTAGGGCTTGTCTTTGGTCCAGAAGTTGAGCTGGAAAGAATAAGAGGGGTGGGGAGGACCCTGGCTGTGTCACTATATGGGAGATAAGAGCTTAGACCCACAGGGATCTCACATTTAACTAAACAGCTGAGGGTAGAGAGAACTAAGACAGTTGTTACGTAGAACAACATGAAAACAATTTGACGCATGATGTGAGAGTCTTTAGGAAAGATTATCAAGAATCCCGTTCTAAAAAAAATAATGAACAGAATGTAAGGAATTAGGAACCAAAATGGCTAATAAAACATGACTTAGCCTGAGAGTTTTGGTCATGAGGCCTTGGTGAGATGGAGACGGGTGGGAGATAGAAGATGAGATGACCACTCAGGATGTTTAGACTCAGAGTTGGGAGGGGACTGCTTAGCTTGAGTGATGTGGAACCATCCTCAGGGACACATACAGGGTGGTATGTGTCCCTGAGGATAGGTTTTACTATAGAGATGACAGGTGTAAGTTTTGAGACCTCAGACATAAACACAAAGGAATCTCGACAATTAGGGTACAGAGGTGGATGGGAAAAAAAAGGCATCTTTAAGATCTATGACTGTAAAGTGAGTGGTGGAGGGAGGGATATGAGAGAGCCTGGTGGAAGGGTTTGGCACCACTGGGTGGAATGGGATAACAGTGTAATTGATTATCCTAAGGTTCTACCCTAGACGTTAAGACCCATCAGGCTAGAGTACCAGGAGAATGGGAGTATTATAGAGTGAATGGGTAGGTTTAAGAAAA
>PVLA01018373.1:0-14699 GCA_004027455.1 Hydrochoerus hydrochaeris | reverse complement strand
GAAATTAATGGCAAAAGAAATTGTAAAACCTACATAAATACATGGAAATTAAATAACAGCCTTTTGAAAAACCAGTGGGCTACAGATGAAATTAAAGAAGAAATAAAACAATACCTACAATTCAATGAAAATATAGAAACAACATACTGTAATCTGTGGGATGCAATGAAAGCAGTCTTATGAGGGAAATATACAGCAATAAACTGTCATATCAAGAAAACAGAACAAGCACAAATATACAACCTAATGCTCCATCTCAAGCATCTAGAAAAAGAAGAGCAAGCTAAACCCAAAGCTCATAGAAGAGAGGAAATTGTAAAGATTAGAGCAGAAATCAATGCAATTGAAACTAAAAAGACAATAGAAAGAATTAATGAATGAAAAGGCTGGTTTTTTGAGAGAATCAACAAAATTGACAAACCCCTAGATAACCTTATCAAGAGAAAGAAAGAAAAAACCCAAATTCATGCAATAAGAACTGAAAAGGGAGAAATTACTACAGATCCCATGGAAATTCAAAAGATCATGTATACCTACTTTGAAAATCTCTACTCACGTGGAGTGGAAAACACAGAGGAAATGGACAGAATTCTAGAAACATATGAACTACCAAAGCTCAACCAAGAAGATATAGCAATTTTGAACAACCCAATATCAGCTATTGAAATTGAAAATGTAATTAAAAACTTACCACAAATAAAAGCCCAGGTCCTGATGGATTCACAGCTGAATTCTACAAGAAACTTAGAGAAGATTTGATGCCAGTACTCCTTAAACTCTTCCATGAAATTGAGAAAAAAGCAATCCTCCCTAAATCATTCCTGGAGGCAAGTATTACTCTGATATCAAAACCAGAGAAACATCCAACCACAAAGGAGAACTATAGGCCAATCTCACTAATGAACACTGATGCAAAGATTCTCAATGAAATACTGGCAAATAGAATGCAGCAAATCATCAAGAAGATTATACATCATGACCAAGTGGGGTTCGTTCCAGGAATGCAGGGATGGTTTAACATATGCAAATCAATAAATGTAATACACCACATCAACAGAGCCAAAAAAAAAAAAAAACACATGGACATCTCAATAGATGCAGAAAAATCTTTCAACAAAGTCCAACACAGGTTCATGATAAAAACCCTTCAGAAACTAGGAATGCACAGCATTTACCTCAACCTTGTAAAGGCCATCTATGACAAACCAACAGCCAACATTATACGAAATGAACAAAAACTGAAAGCTTTCACTTCAAAATCAGAAACAAGACAAGGATGTCCACTCTCACCACTCCTTTTCAACATAGGTCTGGAAACACTAGCCAGGGCAATCAGACAAGAGAGAGAAATAAAAGGAGTAAAGATAGGAAAGGAAGAAGTTAAATTATGACTATTTTCAGATGACATGATACTCTATATATAAGACCCAAAAGACTCCAAAAAGACGGCTAGATGTAATAAACAAATTCAGCAGTGTAGCTGGATAGAAAGTCAATGCTCAAAAATCAAGACCATTCCTGTACACAAACAAAAAACTCACTGAGAGAGAAATTATGGAAATATCGCCCTTTACAATACCATCTAAAAAATGAAATACTTAGGAGTCAATCTAATTAAAAATGTAAAAGACCTATATGCTGAAAATTATACTATGCGGAAAAAGGAGATTGAAGAGGATATTAGAAAATGGAAGGACATTCCTTGCTCTTGGTTAGGAAGTACCAACATTGTGATAATAGCTATACTCCCAGAACTGTTATACAGATTTAATGCAATCCCAATCAAAATACCATTGACGTACATCACAGATCTAGAGAAAAGACTACTAAAATTCACTTGGAAACAGAAGAAACCTAGAATAGCAAAGGCAATTCTAGGCAACAAAAGCAAGGCAGGAGGCATCTCAATTCCTGACTTGAAACAGTACTATCAAGCCACAGTGATAAAATCAGCTTGGTACTGGCAAAGAAATAGACCTGAGGATCAATGGAACAGATTAGAAGATGCAAGCACAACTACAAAGACACTCAGCCACCTGATATTGGACAAAGGGGCTAAATATGTCCACTGGAAGAAGGATAGTCTCTTTAATAAATGGTGTTGGAAAAATTGGCTCTCTAAATGCCCAAGACTGAAACTAGATCCATGCATATCACCATGCACAAAACTAAAGTCTAAATGGATCAATGACCTCAATGTTAAAACAGAAACACTAAATCTACTGGAAGACAAGGTAGGTAGAAGTCTTGGAGACATAGGGGTAGGTAGAGAATTCATGAACCAAAGGCAAACTCCATGGGAAACACTTCAAAGAATCAACAAATGGGATCTCACATTATTGAAAAGTTTCTGCACTTCAAAGGAAATCACCAACAAAGTGAAAAGAGAACCAACAGAGTGGGAAAGAATTTTAACCAAAAACCCCTCAGACAAGGAACTTGTGTCCAGAATATATAAATAATTGAAAAACATCAAGCCCCCCAAATTCAAAGACCCTCTCCAAAATTGGGCATCTGAGATGAACACACAGTTCTCAGAGAAAGATATACAAATGGCGAATAAATACATGACGAAATGTTCTCTATCACTGGATATTTGAGAAATGCAAATTAAAACAGCATTGAGATTCCACCTTGCTCAGGAAAGAATAGCTGCCATCAAGAAATCAACTGATTACAAATGTTGGCGAGGCTGCGGTGAAAAAGTAACACTGCTCCACTGTTGGTGGGAATGTAGACTGGTGCAACCATTATGGAAATCCATATGGAGAATTCTCAGAAGTCTAGGATTAGAAGCCCCATTCAATCCAGCTATCCCCCTCCTGGGCATTTTCAACAAAGAACTGAAAAGTTCCTATCACAGTGATATATGTGCACCCTAGCTGTATAATTTGGGATAGCTAAATCCTGGAAACAACCAAGATGCCCATCAACTGCAGAGTGGATGAAAAAGATGTGACATTTTTATACAATGGAATATTATCCAGCTATAAAAAGGATGATCTTGATGCCTTCATAGGCAAATGGAGACAAGTTGAGGTTACCCTCATTAGTGAAATAAATGAGTCATATTTATAAATATCATATTGTGTCTCTAGTGTAAAAAGTAAATAAGAACTACAAGTGTAATAAAACCAAAATGTGTAATTGCTATTGTAAAAAAGAGAGGAAAAGAAAGTGCTCTAAGGGATATAACTGCATGTAAGTTTGAGTGTGTGAAATAGAGGACCATATTGCTGAATCTTTGTTGGATCTTTGAGCAAAACTGTTTGTCGTCTGACTGTTTGAATATTTAATACGTACCCTTTAACTTTGTAACTTGAACCACTACATCCAAGATGAAAATACATAATTTACAAATTACTGATTTCTTAGTGGGGCTTTTTCTCATTCTCTTTCTTTCTTTCTTTCTTTCTTTCTTTCTTTCTTTCTTTCAGAATTCTGTATTATTGCTACCATTTTTTGTTTTTTTTCTTTTTTCTTCTCTTTAAATAAAATTTTAAAATTCTGTAATTGCTAATGTAAAAAAAGAGGAAATAGGAAGTGCTATAAAAGATATAGCTGCATGTATGTTTAGATGTGTGGAATTGATGACCATATTTCTAGGTTCTTTTTGGATTGTTGAACAGATCTGTTTGCACTCTCACTGCTTTAGTGTCCACTTTGTGTGCTTTGATCCTGTAACTTGAATAACTGTTTCTAAAAGAACAATGTGTAATGTATCAACTAGTGATTTCTTACTATTTATCTTCTTTTCTTTAAATTCTGTAACATTTCTACCTTTTTCCTGTTTTTTTTTCTCTTTAAATAAAAAAATGAAAAAAAAACTTAGGGAGTCCAGAAATTGTCTTTTTGTATTTTGTAGACTGTGCCCTGAGAGAAGATTTGTGTATGCAGCTGTGTTGGGGAAGAGTCACGAGAGTCACTGTCACTGCCCACCTTTTCTCCACCCACATCACCATGATGAGCAGACTTGGTTGCTTAGAGGACAAGAAATATTGCTCAGAGTCTTGACTCGGTTCAATCCAGAAATTCTACAGCAGCTGCCTATGCTCAGTGCAGCCTTAGGGAAGTAATGGGATCTGAGCTGTTTGTAGTTGTTGATTTGGAACTCAAGGGTGTGAGAAGGAAGAATGAAAAGCAAACATTTCCTCAGGAGTTTTGGGCACAGGATAGGGAGGATGGGGTCATGTGTTACAGGACATAGGTCGTTCTACTCACCCAAGCTGATTGGAAGCTGTGTGAACACGCTGCACCAAGGAAATATTTTCTGAATATAACTTGCTCTTAGTCTGCTGACTGTTGTCTGGAAGATCTGCTCTAAATTTAGTCCATTCATTCTGGGAGCCCTGAAAATTTGTGGAGCGAGTCCTTTCCTCTTTGCACACTCAATGTAATCACACTTTTGTCCAGGGTCTCCCTTCAGTTTCCCCTTTTTCATTTCATAATTTTGAATGGCAGAGCTGGGGAGAGTACAGGGGAGAAGGTATTAGGCTGGATGCAGGAAGGGTGTCATGGCTGCCCCAGGGAGGGGCTTTTGGAACCCCACAGAAAGGACCCTTAGGACTACAAAGGTTATTCTAATAGATGGAAGAGTGCAAATATGAAGGCTGAGACCAGGATTATGCAGAAGGCTGTCTCATCAAGATGATCCAGTGTAACACTGTGAGCCTCCATTTGAAGATACTGAGGTTGGGTGTGAAGCCAACCCTGGAGATTAGCAATATCTTCATCCAGATTTTGTGAAAGGCACCCTGGAGAATACATTGAAACTCCTCCCAATATTCAGAATGACTAAAAGAAATAGGAATAATGCACATTATGCAAAACCATGTATCAGAGTTAAACTGACTGTGTATCCATAGGATTCAGTGTTTGCCAAACCGGCTCACAGCTACCTCAAGGGTAGGAAGAATTTTTTTGTTTTTTTCTAAAATTTTATTTTACAGAGAATAAAGCAAAAGAGGACAGAACAACGCAGATCAGAACAGAACAATACAAGCAACACAGCACTTCACAACAAGACAATTGGATATCAACAGTAGCTATCATAATATCTCTTTCTTTGCAATCATTGAGCATAGCTTTGCAAACAGTAATATAAAACATAACAAAATAGAATAAAAACATTTAAGAGAATGAAACTATTACAAGGCATACTGAACCAAATAAAAGAAAATTAACAATGGCTACTATAATATCTCATTTTCCATAAAAATTTTGTTTTTATTATTACACATATTAAAATCCAGTAAGACACAACATGATAGAACCAATGGTAATAGAAGAACAAAAGCATAGTAGAACCTCAAAGCCAGATGATATTAAATCAGCAATCACTGCCATAATGTCTTGTTTTCTTCAAAGTAGCTGTTCATACCATCACACATAATAAGTTCAAATAAAACAGCATAAAACCATGCCAACTAATGAATGAAAACATTACAAGTCTTCAAAGCAATATAATGGGGATCCATGATTACCATAGAATCTCATGTACTTTTACCTTTTCTTACACTAGGGAGACTATGTGGTATTTATACATGTGAGTTTGATTGATTCTGCTTATGAGTATGGTCTCAAGTTGCATCCATTTATTTATAAATATCTCAATGTGATAATTCTTTATAGCCAAGTAGTACTCCCTTGTATAAAAGTACCACAATTTTTTTATCCATTCCTCAGTTGATGGGCACTTAGACTGTTTCCAAGATGTGGCTATTACAAGTTGTGTTGCTATAAACATGAGTGCACATATATCACTGTGGAATGATGCTTTCAGTTTTCCTGGGAATATACCTAGGAGTGGAATAGCTGGATCAAATGGGACTTACAATCCCAGGTTTTTGAAGAATCTCCAGACTGACCTTCACAGTGGTTGCACCAGTCTACACTCCCACCAACAGTGCAGAGGAGTTGCTTTTTCCCCACAGCCTCTCCAGCATTTGTTGTTGGTAGTTTTGTTGATCCTGGCCATTCTTTCCTGAGTGAGATGGACTCTCACTGTGGTTTTAATTTGCATTTTCCTAATGACCAATGATAATGAACATTTTTTCATGTATTTCTTTGCCATTGGTATTTCTTCATCTGAGGACTGTGTGTTCATCTCAGATGCCCATTTTTGGGTTGAGTCTTTGAATTTCGGGGATCTGGGTTTTTTGTAATTCTTTATAAGTTCTAGACAGAAGTCCTTTTTCTGAGGGACAGTTTGCTAAGATTTTTTCCCAGTTTTTGGGTTTTCTTTTCACTCTGCTGGAGATTTCTTTGGACATGCAGAAACTCTTTAATAAGATGCAATCCCAGTTATTGATTCTGGGAAGTATTTCCTGTGCAGTATTGTTGTTGTTCATGAATTCTCTACCTACTCCTATGTCTTCAAGATTTTTACCTACTTTGTCTTCCAACAGAAGTGTTTCTGTTTTAATATTTAGATTTTTGATCCATTTGGATTTTAGTTTAGTACATGGTGATAGGCATGGGTCTAGTTTTAGCTTTTGGCATATGATAGCCAGTTTTTCCAGCACCATTTATTAAAGAGACTATTGTTCTTCAAGTGAACATGTTTGGCCCCTTTATCAAAGATAAGGTGGTTGAGTGTGTTTGTAGTTGTATCTTCTAGTCTATTCCATTGATCTTCAGGTGTGCTTTTATTCCAATACCATGTTGATTTTATTATGGTAGCTTTTTAGTATAACTTCAAGTCAGGGATTGTGATGCTTTCTGCCTTGGCTTTGCTGCTTAGAATTTTTCTAGGTCTCTTCTGGTTCCAGATGAATTTTAGGAGTGACTTCTCTACATCTATGAGTTATGTTAATAGTATTTTCATTGGGATTGCATTGAATCTGTATAACAATTTTGGGACAATGGCCATTTTCACAATATTTATTCTTATCCATGAACAAGGAATGTCTTTCCATTTACTGAGGTCTTCTTTGATTTCTTTTTTCATGGTATTATAATTTTCCCTGTATAGCTCTTTTACTTCTTTCATTAGATTAATTCCTATGTATTTCATTTTTTTGGATGCTAGTGTGAAGGATTTGTCTTTTCATTTCTCTCTCAGTGATTTTGTTGTTAGTGTATTGGAATGCTATTGTTTTTTCAGTATTGACTTTGTATCCAGCTACATTGCTGAATTTATTTATTATATGTGAGAGTCTTTCAATGTAGGTTTGGGGGTCTTCTATGTAGTTTCATATCATCTGCTAATAATGATAATTTAACTTCTTCTCTTTCTATCTTTACTCCTTTTATTTCTCTCTCTTGTCTAATTGCTCTGGTTAGTATTTCCAGTACTATGTTGAATAGGAACAGTGATAAGGGATATCCTTGTCTTGTGCATGATTTCAAGGTAAATGCTTTCAGTTTTTGGCCATTTAATATGACACTGGCTGTTGGTTTGTCATAGATGGCCTTTATCATATTGTGGTAGACACCATTTATTCCAATTCTCTGTAAGGTTCTTATCATGAATGGATGTTGGATCTTATCAAAAGCTTTTTCTGCAGCTATAGAAATGATCATGTGATTCTTGCTTTTGGCTCTATTGATATGGTGAATTACATTTATTGATTTATGTATGCCAAACCATCCCTGCATGCCTGGGATGAATTCCACTTGGTCATGGTGTATAATCTTCTTGATAATTTGCTGCATGCTGTTTGCTAATATTTAATTGAGAGTTTTTGCATCTATATTCATTAGGGAGATTGGCCTGTAGTTCTCTTTCTTAACTGGTTCTTTCTTGGGTTTTGGTACTAGAGTGATATTTGCTTCCAGGAGTGACTTAGGGTGAATTGCTTCCCTTTCAATTTCATTGAAGAGTTTGAGGAGTGTCAGCATTAAGTCTTTTTGTATTTCTTGTAGAATTCCACAGTGAATCCATCTGGGCCTGGGCTCTTCTTTGTTGGTAGGGACTTGATTACATTTTCAATTTCATTAATAGAAATTGGGTTATTCAGCAGGTTTACATCTTCTTGATCTAGCTTTGGTGGTTCATATATTTCTAGGAATCTGTCCATTTCTTCTGTGTTATCGAACCTATGAGAGTAGAGGTTTTTGAAATAGTTGGTGATGATCTTCTGTATTTCCACAGGGTTGGTAATGATTTCACCTTTTTCATTCTGTATTGCATGAATTTGAGTCTTTTCTTGCCTTTTTAAAATTAGATTGGCTAGGGGCTTATTTTTATTTATTCTTTCAAAGAACCAACTCTTTGATTCATTGTATTGTTTTCTTTGTCTCTATTGCATTAATTTCTGCTCTGATCTTTATAATTTCCTTCCTTCTTTTGGCTTTAGGCTTGGCTTGCTCTTCTTTTTCTACATGTTTGAGGTGTAATATCAGGTTGCTTATTTGTGTTTGTTCTGTTTTCCTAATGTAGGAACTCAGTACAATAAATTTTCCTCTGAGGACCACTTTCATTGCATCCCACAGGTTCCGGTAAGTTGTATTTGTATTTTCTTTTGCTTGTAGATATTGTTTAATGTCTTCTTTAATTTCCTCTGTGACCCACTGATTGTTCAAGAATGTATTATTTAATTTCCATGTGTTTGTGTGGTCTTTGCATTTACTTTTATCATTAATTTCCAGTTTCATGGCGCTATGTTCCTATAACATGCATGGGGTAATTTCAGTTCTGTTGCATTTACTTAAATATGTTCTGCGGGCTAGTTTATGATCTATTTTAGGGAATGTCCCATGTACTTCTGATAAGAATGTATATTCTGATGTTATTGGATGGAATACTCTGTATACGTCTATCAAGTCCATTTGTTCACAGGTGTGATTCAGTTCTGATATTTCCTTGATGATTTTCTGTCTAGTTGATATCCCTTTGTGTCAATGGCATGTTAAGGTATCCTGTTATAATGGTTTTCTTGCTTATTTGATTTTTCATTTCTGTTAATAGTTGCTTTGTATAGCTGGGTGTTCTGGAATTTGATGCATATATATCTAAGATGGTTATCTCTTCCTCTTGCAGTTTTCCCCTAACTAGTATGTAGTGACCTTCTTTATCTCTTCAGACCTTTTTTGGTTTGAAGTTCACATTGTGTGTAACAGGATAGCTACCCTTGATTTTTTTGAGTTCCTGTTGCAAGAAGTATTGTTTTCCATCCTTGGACTTTCAGTGTATGAATTTCCTTTTGGATTAGATGGGTTTCTTGCAGACATCGTATGGTTGGATGTTATTTCTTGATCCATTCTGCCAGTCTGTTTTTTTTAATTGGTGAATTGAGGCCATTTGCATTAATGGTTATAACTATTATATATTGGTTTATTTTTGACATGTTATCTTTCTGATGTTGTTTCTTTATCTTGCCCTTTTGTTTAATTGTCTGTCTTGCTTAGTGTTTTTTTTTTGTATGTGTATCTAGAATGTCTTTAAATATTCTTTGCAGGGTTGGTTTGGTGATCATGAAGTTCTTCAGCTGTTCTCTATCATGGAAGTATCTTATTTCTCCATCCATTTTGAAGGACAGTTTTACAGGGTACAGCAGTCTGGGTTGGAAGTTGTTTTCCTTTAGCATCTGATATATTTCACTCCATGCTCTTCTTGCCTTCATTGTTCATATTGAGAAGTCTGCTGTGATTCTGATAGGTTTTCATTTATAGGTGATCTGTGTTTTTTCTCTAACAGCTTTTAATATTCTGTTCTTATGTTGGATTTCTGGGATGGTGATTTTTATATGTCTGGGTGTAGTTTTATTTTGGTCATTGCTGTTTGGAGTTCTATGTGCTTCACTAATCTGAATGTCAGTTTCCATACTCATGTTTGGGAAATATTCAGCTATTACTTTATAAATAGCCTCTTGATATCATTTGTGTTGTCCCCTTCTTTTTCATTTATCCCTATTAATCTTATGTTATTTTTCTTTGCATCATTGTGCAACTGTTGAATTGTTATTTCCTGATTCCTTGTTATTTTTAAAAGATCTTTCCTTTCCTGTTCACTAGCTGCAATCTTAACTTTGAGGTCTGAAGTTGTATCTTCACTTTTGTTGAGGTGGTTTTGGCAACTTACAATAGAATTTTTGATTTCCTGTATATCTCTTTGAATCTGTTTCATGTATTCTCTTTTTTTTCTTATACTGTTTATTCAGGGATTCTATCTGTTTGCTTGTTCCTCTAATATTTTAGTTGTGTCTTCTTTAAATGCATTCACTATTTCTTTCACTACGTTTATCATTTCTTCTTTTACCTGGGAGATTATTTTTAATTTGAGTTCCTTTATAGCTTCCCATACCATTTTCTTTATTTCAGTTGATATCATTTCAGGTATTTGAGGTGTATGAATAGTATTTTCTTCTGTGTATGTTGCTCCCAGGCTTTCCTGGGATGGGCAGGAGGGTTGAGATTGCATTTTGGTCTTTTGTCTTGTCATTTTCCTATATTTCCATGTTTCAAGCGATGTTCCAAAACTTTCCCTGAGCATGCTGGGAATCACCTCTTGTGCCCTCAGCTCCTAAGACTCACAGGGTCTTGGCTCCCCTGGTTGAATGAAGGTCACTGGGCATGATCCACTCAAGCCCAAGAAGCCTTTAGCTAGTCCAGTGTTCTAGAGGCCTGGGTGGGCACCCAATTTCCAGGAGTGATGTCCCAAACTCTCCTGGTCCAGAGCCAGGGAACTGGAACTCTTCTCGCTGCAGTGTGGGCCCACCTCCCCTCTCAGAGTCTGCTTGTTCCCCTGGTTGAATAAAGGTCACTGAGCATGGTCCACTCAGGCCCACAAAACCTCTCCAGGCTAATACAGTGTCCTGGGGGCTGGTCGGACACCCCAGCACTGCGAGTGATGTGCAAACTCCACTGAGCTAATGCTGGGAAGCTGGAACTTCCCCTGCCCTTGCTGCAGCTGCATGGGCCTACGTCCCCTCTGGCAGCCAGCTTGTTCCCCTGGTTCAGGTGAGAAGATATTTTTTTATTTCAAGAGAAAAAAAGCAGGAAAAAAGTAGAAATATAGCAGAATTTCAAGAAAAGAAGATAAACAGTAAGAAATCACTAGTTGATAAATTACATATTGTTCTTTTAGAAGTAGTTACTCAAGTTACAGAATTAAACACACAAAATAGACACTAAAGCAGTGAGAGTGTAAAAAGGTCTGTTCAACAATCCAACAAGAACCTAGAAATATGGTCATCAATCCCACACATCTAAACGCACATACAGCTATATCTTTTATAGTGCTTCCTATTTCCTTTTTTTTACAATAGCAATTATGCATTTTTAAAATTTTATTTAAAGAGAAGACAAAAAAAACCACAAAAAGGGTAGCAACAATACAGAATTCTAAAAGAAAGAAAGAAAAAGGAGAATGAGAAAAAGCCCACTAAAAAATCAGTAATTTATAAATTACATACTGTCATCCTGGATGTAGTTATTTAAGTTAAATATTTAAAGTGTACATAGTAAATATTCAAACAACCAGACTACAAACAGCTCTTCTCAAAGATCCAACAAAGATTCAGCAATATGGTCATCTATTTTACACACGTAAACATACATGCAGTTATATTCCTTAGAGCACTTTCTTTTCCTCTCTTTTTTACAATAGCAATTACACATTTTGGTTTTATTACTCGTAGTTATTATTTACTTTTTACACTAGAGACAATATGTTATTTATAAATATGATTCTTATTTATTTCACTAATGAGGATAGTCTCAAGTTGTCTTCATTTGCCTATGAAGGCATCAAGATCATCCTTTTTATAGCTGAGTAATATTCCATTGTATAAAAATGCCACATCTTTTTCATCCACTCTGCAGTTGATGGGCATCTTGGTTGTTTCCAGGATTTAGCTATCCCAAATTATGCAGCTATGAACATGGGTGCACATATATCACTGTGATATGAACTTTTTAGTTCTTTGTTGAAAATGCCCAGGAGGGGGATAGCTGGATTGAATGGGGCTTCTAATCCTAGTCTTCTGAGAATTCTCCATATGGATTTCCATAATGGTTGCACCAGTCTACATTCCCACCAACAGTGGAGCAGTGTTCGTTTTTCCCTGCAGCCTCGTCAACATTTGTAATCAGTTGATTTCTTGATGGCAGCTATTCTTTCCTGAGCAAGGTGGAATCTCAATGTTGTTTTAATTTGCATTTCTCAAATATCCAGTGATGGCAAACATTTCATCATGTATTTATTCGCCATTTGTATATCTTTCTCTGAGAACTGTGTGTTCATCTCAGATGCCCAATTTTGGAGAGGGTCTTTGAATTTGGGGGGCTTGATGTTTTTCAATTCTTTATATATTCTGGACACAAGTTCCTTGTCTGAGGGGTTTTTGGTTAAAATTCTTTCCCACTCTGTTGGTTCTCTTTTCACTTTGTTGGTGATTTCCTTTGAAGTGCAGAAACTTTTCAATAATGTGAGATCCCATTTGTTGATTCTTTGAAGTGTTTCCCATGGAGTTTGCCTTTGGTTCATGAATTCTCTACCTACCCCTATGTCTCCAAGACTTCTACCTACCTTGTCTTCCAGTAGATTTAGTGTTTCTGTTTTAACATTGAGGTCATTGATCCATTTAGACTTTAGTTTTGTGCATGGTGATATGCATGGATCTAGTTTCAGTCTTGGGCATTTAGAGAGCCAATTTTTCCAACACCATTTATTAAAGAGACTATCCTTCTTCCAGTGGACATATTTAGCCCCTTTGTCCAATATCAGGTGGCTGAGTGTCTTTGTAGTTGTGCTTGCATCTTCTAATCTGTTCCATTGATCCTCAGGTCTATTTCTTTGCCAGTACCAAGCTGATTTTATCACTGTGGCTTGATAGTACTGTTTCAAGTCAGGAATTGAGATGCCTCCTGCCTTGCTTTTGTTGCCTAGAATTGCCTTTGCTATTCTAGGTTTCTTCTGTTTCCAAGTGAATTTTAGTAGTCTTTTCTCTAGATCTGTGATGTACGTCAATGGTATTTTGATTGGGATTGCATTAAATCTGTATAACAGTTCTGGGAGTATAGCCATTATCACAATGTTGGTACTTCCTAACCAAGAGCAAGGAATGTCCTTCCATTTTCTAATATCCTCTTCAATCTCCTTTTTCCGCATAGTATAATTTTCAGCATATAGGTCTTTTACATTTTTAGTTAGGTTGATTCCTAAGTATTTCATTTTTTAGATGTTATTGTAAAGGGCAATATTTCCATAATTTCTCTCTCAGTGAGTTTTTGTTTGTGTACAGGAGTGCTATTGATTTTTGAGCATTGACTTTGTATCCAGCTACACTGCTGAACTTGTTTATTACCTCTAGCAGTGTTTAATGAAGCTTTTTGGGTCTTATATATAGAGTATCATGTCATCTGCAAATAGTGATAATTTAACTTTTCCTTTGCTATCTTTATTCCTTTTATTTCTCTCTTGTCTGATTGCCCTGGCTAGTGTTTCCAGAACTATGTTGAAAAGGAGTGGTGAGAGTGGACATCCTTGTCTTGTTTCTGATTTTAAAGTGAAACCTTTCAGTTTTTGTCCACTTAGTATAATGTTGGCTGTTGGTTTGTCATAGATGGCCTTTATAAGGTTAAGGTAGACACCATGTATTCCTAGTTTCTGAAGGGTTTTTATCATGAACCTGTGTTGGACTTTGTTGAAAGCTTTTCTTGCATCTATTGAGATGACCTTGTGGGGTTTTTTTTGGCTCTGTTGATGTGGTGTATTACATTTATTGATTTGCATGTGTTAAACCATGCCTGCATTCCTGGAATGAACCCCACTTGGTCATGATGTATAATCTTCTTGATGATTTGCTGCATTCTATTTGCCAGTATTTCATTGAGAATCTTTGCATCAGTGTTCATTAGTGAGATTGGCCTATAGTTCTCCTTTTTGATTCCATCTTTCTCTAGTTTTGGTATCAGAGTAATACTTGCCTCCAGGAATGATTTAGGGAGGATTGCTTTTTTCTCAATTTCATGGAAGAGTTTAAGGAGTACTGGCATCAAATCTTCTCTAAATTTCTTGTAGAATTCAGCTGTGAATCCATCAGGACCTGGGCTTTTATTTGTGGTAAGTTTTTAATTACATTTTCAATTTCAATAGCTGATATTGGGTTGTTCAAAATTGCTATATCTTCTTGGTTGAGCTTTGGTAGTTCATATGTTTCTAGAATTCTGTCCATTTCCTCTGTGTTTTCCACTCCACGTGGGTAGAGATTTTCAAAGTAGGTATTCATGATCTTTTGAATTTCCATGGGATCTGTAGTAATTTCTCCCTTTTCAGTTCTTATTGCATGAATTTGGGTTTTTTCTTTCTTTCTCTTGATAAGGTTATCTAGGGGTTTGTCAATTTTGTTGATTCTCTCAAAAAACCAGCCTTTTCATTCATTAATTCTTTCTATTGTCTTTTTAGTTTCAATTGCATTGATTTCTGCTCTAATCTTTACAATTTCCTCTCTTCTATGAGCTTTGGGTTTAGCTTGCTCTTCTTTTTCTAGATGCTTGAGATGGAGCATTAGGTTGTATATTTGTGCTTGTTCTGTTTTCTTGATATGACAGTTTATTGCTGTATATTTCCCTCATAAGACTGCTTTCATTGCATCCCACAGATTACAGTATGTTGTTTCTATATTTTCATTGAATTGTAGGTATTGTTTTATTTCTTCTTTAATTTCATCTGTAGCCCACTGGTTTTTCAAAAGGCTGTTATTTAATTTCCATGTATTTATGTAGGTTTTACAATTTCTTTTGCCATTAATTTC
>PVLA01018372.1:0-14701 GCA_004027455.1 Hydrochoerus hydrochaeris | reverse complement strand
AAATAGAATAAAATTTATTCATTACCACTGGCAATATGTTTGTCATCATTTACCATTTTTTGTTTGGTTGAAGTTCAGTTTTAAACATTTCTTCAAGGTAGATTTTTGCTAAAGTCTTTCCTTCAGCTTTTAAATACTAAATCATATTGATTTGTCCCTTTCACATCTGAATAACAGTTTTCATACTCATAATATTATTCATTTATACTTAGAGTATATGAGGACCTTTAAGTATTGCTGCAGTATAGGCTCTTTCAGATCCTCTATTGATGTGATGAATTCTTAGACCTGCCTAGAAGGATAATTGATTTTATTTCCAGGGGGTTCTTTCATAGTTTTGAAATAAATCAATTTTATTAATCTAAATTAACATTGATTACTATAAATTCTTTCTAAGATCCATGATGTCCTTACAGTTGATAATATCAATATATGTTCATTAATGTGTTTTTGAACTTCATGTAATCCTACCAAATTGCTAAATTTATGTTTAAGTCTTTTTATATTACATAGTGCATCTTTTGTGCTACCTCAAATTAATTTTTTCTTCCTTTTTGTTCTCTTGTTTTATTTTTTTCATAGGTCAGCTAGTACAGTTTCTTTAGTTTTGATATATTGCTTGAGATTTTTGATGCCTGTTTTACTCTCAAGTTTCACAAAAGTTAAATGATGCATTGAATAATTTTATGTATTTAAAATACACCAAGATATATATCTTGGTATGGAGTAATAATGAGTGTTATCATTGATTGCCTCCTGCTTTTTTCTCTTCTTATTTCATTTTATAGATCACATAGTTGATGTTCATTAATTTAGTGGTATTTTAAATGTATAAATAATTCCTGAAGCAGCTTTTATGGGGAGGAATGAGGTCATAGTATATTAAAATTTCTTGCAGCATAAAGGGTGTCTATGAGATATGAAAGAGAAAACTGAAAGTGTTTTTCAAATAAATAGTATAAGAAGACGTTGTATTACTGAAGGAGAATGTTAATTTGAGCGCAGTCTTTTAGGCTTTAATTTATACTGGACAAAACAACCTGCTAGTTTTAGGGCTCTACAGTGTAATGGGGTTCTCTTACTACTACTTTTCTGTTTCTTATTCATTTCAAGCCATGTTAGAAGGAAAAAGCTTTTTCCAGCAATCATAACAGTTAACTACTGTTCTAAATAAGAATTTTTGGTTTGGTTTTGTTTGTTCATTTCTTTACTTATTTATTTTTGAGTTGGAAAATTTATTGGGGAACAGAAACGAGGGATATGAATAACTACTGAGAGACAGGAGGGTTCCTGAATGGAATGCCTGCCAGCAATGATTTATTTTAAATCTCCAGCTCCTGAACTTAATTTGAAGATCTTCCCTCCATCAAGGTCATGTAAACATTTCAGCGATGTCAATCTTGGGTCAATATTAATGCTATTTTCTAAGTTATCTTTTTTAAAAAAAATTACCTTATAAAATATTGTGACAATGAATTTACATTTTCTATTACTCTCACAAATGTGAGTTATATTTCATTTTATTTACCCTTCTTAATATTCAGGGAGTTCTTAAAAAATGGAAATTCAACTCTTTAAAATAGTAGTTCTATTGCAATGCCATTATTGAATTTGATGTCTATGTTATCAATCTATCTATTTACTGATTTCTATTTACTAGTTATTATTTATGCTAAAAAAATTTCTATTTTTTAAAATTTTATATATGGCAACAGTTTTTAAATGTCTGTCTTGATCATTATTTAGTTCAGATAAAGCCTTAGTTTTCTCTTTAAATATTAATTAGAGGTTAATTAATATTCTATGTTGCTAGTGTTTTCTCGTGAAGTACACTCAGCAATGTTTTCAGCTGGCTGAAAACACCTGATTTCTCCTTTTCAGATTTGAATTAATTTTATTTTAATAGTGCATGTTTGCAAAACATAAATGATACATTTGTCTTGGTGAGTTTGTTCATGTACATAGTACATCCTACCTTTTAATCCCCTGCCCTCCCCGCTCTCACGCCTTCATCTCTTGGCTCCGTCTCTCACGCAAAAGGTCTGTCTTTTTATTTCCTATTATGTTTTCTTTGGCTCTATAATGCATTAATATTTTGAGTTTCTTATAAAATAGAAGTACTGACATTTAAGTTTGCATTTATGATTTATTTCACTTAACATTATGGTCTCAAGGTGTAGTCTACTTTTCTACAAATGACTCAAGTTTATCCTTATTTAGCAAAAAGTTAAGTTTATTGAATTATCTGCCTTTTGCTTGTGCTTCTATTTTCTATGTAAGGAATTTATTCCTCAGAATTTTATTTATCAGAAATTTAATCTCCAAATTCATATTTGAATTTAGGAGTGGGTATTAAGAAGTACTTAGAATTGAAGGAGATAATGGTGCAGTATCTACAATAGCTTAGTAGCTTTTATAGGAAGACAGAAAGAGGCCCAAACTAGTTCATTTGTGGTGTCTTGCTATGTAATGTTCCCCAATATGCTACAGTGCAAAAAGTCTCTTACCAGGCGCTTTAATAATGCAAGACTATGATCTTGGATTTTCAGCCTCCAGAAATGTCAGTCAAATAAATTTCTATTTTTGTCAATCATCAAGTCTTGGGTATTTAGACAATAAAAAATGAAGTAAAGCATGAATTTAGGTATGCATATACACTATTTAACTTTTTAAAAGCACGAGCAGCTTATAGTAACAGTTTATTTTCCATCAATAAAATTCCAAAGGTTTCACTGATTATATCTTCAAACACTGGCATTCTAACATTTCTAACTCTGTGTGTTTGTGTGTGTGATGTCCTGAAACTTTTTACGTGCTTCCTCATTTTATAATATTGACCTTAAACTCATGGCAATGTTGTCACTTTAGTGCATTTGTGGTAATTTTGACACTAACTTGCAAGTTGTTAAAGTAGTTTTCATTTGTATTTTATTTCCTTTGCAATATCTATTGTGCTTCCATTTCAAGCAAAATATTTATGCTTAGAGCAAATATTTTCTAGCCTTTTTCCATAATGATGGATTGTCGGTTAAGACTTGTTTCATGTATTTTTCTTTTGCATTTATTTTTTCATGTAAGTCTTTGAGTATCACAAATCTGTTGAATCTGAATGCTTTAGTAGGCTATTTTTCATCAGCCAAAGGCTCATGATTTTCAGCAGTGTGTACATTATGTTTACTTGTTTTATTTCAACTTGGATTTGCCATTTCAGTTAAATATGCTTACATTATTTTTTCTAATTTTTATAAATCTGAAGCTGAGAAAGGGCATTATATCAGCAATATACTATGTTATCTTGACCAGAAATTCCTTATCATTTTATGATTTACAATATGAACAAAGTAAATCATCATAGCTTTTTTTCAAAAGAAACCCATATTTTTATAAATAAATAAAATATTTTTAAAAATATCCAGAAGGAAAATAATGATTCCTTAATGAAATATAAAATCTGGCACAAACATTGTTGAAAATTCAGGTTTTAATATTTGTATAAAATCACAAACCCAGTGAATACTGTAAAAAATCTTGTAATTTATATTCTGCATTGTGTAAAACACTGAACTCATGAAGTGTATTATTATTTGGAATTAAAACATTACCTTTTAATGAAACCATAAATCTTTAATTAGAATTCAGTATGTTTCAGACTTAAATTGCTTTTAGAATAAAATAATTCTATTACAATATATGGTATAAAGTAATTTACCTTAGTATAAATATCTTAATTTCAAAATACAAAGTAGACATATTTTGCAATACATTTCTTTTGGAGATAAAATTATTAAGACATTATAGTTTCTAAAAATGGCATGGTTACACATCTTTATCAAACAAGCAAAGAATCAGAACAGGATGAGTGAGGTGGAGACTTTAAAGATCATTGTACAAAACATAAATGGAACAAGATTGACATTCATTGCATACATAGTAATGCTAACACAAAACTCCAACAGAAGCAAAGAAGATCTTTAATTGGATCTGCTCTATTTTTAAAAAAAATCCTAAGTGTGTGTGTGTTTTTTTAGCTTATTTTTTATTTTAAAGAGAATAAAACAAAAGGGAATAGAACAAAGCAAATCAGAACAGAACAATGCAAGCAACATAGGACTTCACAACAAAACAACCGGATATCAATAGTAGCTACCATCATGTTTCTTTTCTTTGAAATAGTTGAGCATATCTCCAAACATAGTAATATCAAAAATAACAAATAGTATAAAACCATTCAAGAGAATCAAAGTATTACAGGACATTCAAAACCAAATAAAAGGAAATGAACAATAGCTACTATAATATCTCATTTTCCTTAAAAAATTTGTTTATACCATCACACATAATGAAATCTAATAAGACACAACAGTATAGAACCAATCAAAACAGAAGAACAAAAGCATGGTAGGACTTCAAAGCAAGATAATAGTAAATCAACAATGGCTGATGTCTTGTTTTCTTCAAAATAGCTGTATATAGCATCATACATAATAAAATCAAACAGAATAAAACCAATCCAACCAATGAATGAACGCCAAAGCAATATAATGGGAAACCATGATTACCATAAAATCATATGTACTCTTACCATTTCTTACACTAGGGAGACTATATGGTATTTACACATGTCAGTTTAATTTATTTCACTTATGAGTATGATCTCAAGTTGCATCCATTTATTTATAAATATCTCAATGTGATCATTCTTTACAGCTGAGTAGTACTCCATTGTATAAAAATGCCACATCTTTTTTATCCATTCCTCAGTTAATGGGCACTTAGGTTGTTTCCAAGATCTGGCTAATACAAAGTGTGCTGCTCTAAACATGGATGCCCATATATCACTGTGATATGATGTTTTCAATTCTTCTGGGAATATGCCCAGAAGTGGAATAGCTGGATCAAAAGGGACTTCCAATCCCAGATTTTTGAAGAACCTCCAGACTGACCTCCACAGTGGTTGCACCAGTTTGCACTCCCACCAACAGTGTAGAAGAGTTCCTTTTTCCCCACAGCCTCCCCAGCATTTGTTGTTGGTAGATTACTTTATTCTGGCTGTTCTTTCTGGAGTGAGATGGAATCTCAGTGTGGTTTTAATTTGCATTTCTCTAATGATTAATGATGCTGAAACTTTCTTCATGTACTTTTTTGCATTTGTGATTCTTCATCTGTGACCTGTATATTCATCTCAGATGCCCATTTTTGGATTGGGTCTTTGAGTTTTGGGGGTCTGATTTTTTTAATTCCTTATAAGTTCTAGACAGAAGTCCTTTGTCTGAGGGACAGTTCACTAAGATTTTTTCCCAATTTGTGGGTTTTCCTTTCACTATGCTGGCGATTTCTTTTGACACACAGAAACTCTTTAATAAGATGTGATCCCAGTTATTGATTCTGTGAAGTATTTCTTGTGCATTTTGATTCGTTTATGAATTCTCTACCTACCCCTATGTCTTCAAGATTTTTATCTACTTTATCATCCAACAGATTTAGTGTCTCTGTTTTAATATTTAGATCTTTGATTCATTTAGACTTTAATTTATTGCATGGTGATAGGCTTGGGTCTAGTTTTAGTTTTCAGCAATGGAGAGCCAATTTTTCCAGTAGCATTTATTAAAGTGACTATCTTTCTTCCAGTGAACATGTTTGGCCCCTTTATCAAAGATAAGATGTCTGAGTATGTTTGTAGATGTAGTTGCATCTTCTAATCTATTCCATTGATCTTCAGGTCTGTTTTTATTCCAGTACCATGTTTGCTTTATTACAGTAGCTTTGTAGTATAACTTCAAGTCAGGGATTGTGATACCTCCTGCCTTGCCTTTGTTGCTTAGAATTGCCTTTGCTATTCTAGTTCTCTTCTGGTTCCAGATGAATTTCAGGAATGATTTCTTTCAATCTATGAGGTATTCTAGTGGTAGATTGATGGGGATTGCGTTAAATCTGTGTAACAATTTTGGGAGAATTGCCATTTCCACAATATTTGTTCTTCCTATCTATGAACAAAGGATGTCTCTCCATTTTCTGAGGTCATCTTTGATTTCTTTTTTCAGGGTAGTATAATTTCCCCTGAAGAGATCTTTTACTTCTTTTGTTATACTGATTCCTAACTATTTCATTTTTTTGGATGCTATTGGGAAGGTTGTGGCTTCTCTTATTTCTCTCTCAATGATTTTGTTGTTAGTGAATAGGAATATTATTGATTTTTGAGTGTTGACTTTGTATCCAGGTACGTTATTGAATTTACTTATTATATCTAGGAGTCTTTCATAGAGTTTTGAGGGTCTTGTATGTAAAGTATCATGTCATCTGCTAATAATGATAATTTAACTTCCTCTTTTCCTATCTTTACTCCTTTTATTTCTCTCTCTTGTCTAATTGCTCTGGCTAGTATTTCCAGCACTATATTGAATAGGAGCTGTGATAATGGACATCTTTGTCTTGTGCCTTATTTTAGGGTAAATGCTTTCAGTTTTGAGCCATTTAATATGATGCTGGCTGATGATTTGTCATTGATGGCTTTTAATGCAATAGAGACTAAGAAAACAATACAAAGAATCAATGAATCAAAGAGTTGGTTCTTTGAAAGAATAAATAAAATTGATAAGCCCCTAACCAACCTTATTAAAAAAAGGAAAGAAAAACTCAAATTCATGCATTAAGGAATGAAAAGAATGAAATCACTACAGACTGTGGAAACACAGCATATTATCAACATCCATTTCAAAAACCTCTACTCTCATAGGTTTGGTAACACAGAAGAAATAGACAGATTCCTAGAAGCATATGAATTACCAAAGCTAGGTCAAGAAGATGTAAAACTACTGCATAACCCAATTTCAATTAATGAAATTGATAATGTAATCAAGTCCTTACCAACAAAGAAGTGCCCAGGCCCAGATGGATTCACTGTGGAATTCTACAAGAAATTCAAAGAAGACAATGCCAACACTGCACAAACTCTTCAATGAAATTGAAAGGAAGCAATTCTTCCTAACTCATTTATGGAAGCAAACATTACTCTAGTACCAAAACCTGAGAAAGACCCAACTAAAAATGAGAACTATGGGCCAATATCCCTAATGAATATAGATGCAAAAATTCTCAGTAAAATACTGGCAAACAGAATGTAGCAAGTCATCAGGAAGATTATATACCATGACCAAGTGGGAATCATCCCAGAAATTCAGGAATGGTTCAACTTCTGTAAATCAATAAATGTAATCCACTATATCAATAAAGCCAAAAATAAGAATCATCTGATCATTTCTATAGATGCAGAAAAAGCTTTTGATAAGGTCCAACTCTTATTTATGATAAGAACCTTACAGACAATTGGAAAAATGGTCTTTAACTCAATATGACAAAAGCCATCTAAGCCTGTGCTTTATAAATAATCTTTACTTTTTATTTGTGCACATATTAAACTCAGTTCATATGAAATCTGATATATGTTTTTATTTGCATGACTTAGCTTTTAATTTTTAAAATATATTATTTTAAAAACAAATACAACAGACTGAACACAATAATAGAAATACCCTGAAATAAAATTTCATATTTGAAATTGAATTGTATCTTTGCTTTAAATTTCTTCGTTTTAAATATAATTAATTTTTTTTCTTTACTGTGAAATAAACTTATGACCTCACACTTGCTAGGCAGGCGCCGGGCCACTGAACTATAGCCTTGGTTCCTAACTTTTCTTAATTTCACTATTGTTTCATATAAAATTATGAAACTAAGCTGAACTTGGTGGCACAGGCCTCAACACTCTGGGGAGCTGAAGTAGGAGGGTTGTAAATTCAAACTCAACCTGTGCGAATTAGTTAAGGCCCTGCTCAAAATTAAATCCTTATAAAATGGTGACTCGAGAAGTAAGTTTACTGGGAAGAACCTAGGCTCTGTTTGCCGTACCAAGTAAGTAAATAAACAGATGAATAAATAAGTGAATTGACTAATTAAGCAAATCAAGAGCTAATAACTGCTTGTTGATACATAATTGATTAAAATGTTGATATAACATGCTTAGTAGCATAATGCCAATTTTCAGCAAAGATACAAATACCAGTTTCTTTAAAATACCAGTTGTTTTCTTATTCTATTTATATTCTAGATAATCATGTGAATTTGTAGTGATTACTTTTTTTTTTTTTTAACCAGAGATCGAACTCGAGACCTCGTGCTAGGCAGGCAAGTGCTCATGCCATTAAGCTAAACCCTGGGCCCTCTTTTTTGAAAGTTATATTATACCACATATTTCTTCTATTTTTTTGTGTGTTTTTTTGCTAGTGTCAGTGCTAACTGAATGTATTAAGCCATTCTTTTCCTTTTTTAACCAGGTTGTTTTACATGAAACAGTGTGTTTGGTTTACATCTCCACTTTGTTTCTGTAATTGAATATATGCATTATTTCTCTTTATTTTCTTTTGTAATCTAAATAATCCCAGATTCTTGTTTATTAAAAAATGTCACGTAATTTGATTTTGATGAATATAGCAAGCACCCTACATTTTTTGAAATAATGAAAGAAAAATTTCATAAGGAATGATTTATTAATACATATGAGTAAGTGACATATATGAAGAAATTATTGTATAGAAGAAATTTTAAATAAATGTCCTGAAAGTATTGAAATTTAATTTTACATATTAGTCATCAAATGAATAAAATAGGGAAATTTTCCTTTTCCAATTCAAAATGAGTTTATATGAGATGGTAGAAATATTTTAAAATAATTTTGTTAGCACATCCTTATAGTGTATTTTACTGGGATTAAATGCGATTTTTCAATATATGCCTAATGTGCACTGATTACATCCAGTATACTTTTATACGCCCTCTCCACTCGCTTCCTAACTTCTAATAATCACTACTGTACTTTCTGATAGACTGCTCTTCTGAACTTCTTTCTATGTATGTGAGACCATGCAGTACTTGTCTTTCTGTACCAGGCTTATTTCACTAAACATAATGTTCTACATTTTCTATGTATATAGTACGCACTCCTTAGAATGATTGGGTGCTATGGTTGATTTTGGTAAAGGTAGAAAACATACAATGTTAAAAAAGACATAGTTTGAAATATACGTAAGTGTATAAACATACATATTTCTACTAGCTCCACAATGAATTGAGAGAGGTATAGTGTCAAAGGCTGGCGATCACGGATTCCATTTGGAATAATAAAAGAAACAAACATAATATATTTGATTTCTCATTTGCAGACATAGATTTGACAAACATTGTATTTTTTAATGAAACTTGCTTTAATTAATGTAAGCTTTAGGATGTGTAAAAAATCTTTGGGTAAAGATAATTCACATGTGAAAAGAGGTATGCACAATATTGGAGAAGAATAATACATGCTGAAAACCTGCCGGTAGTAAGGAGGAACTTGTTTCCAAACTGAGTCACAAATGTTAAATGGAAAGATCATTTCACTCCGGCTTTTTTTCCCTGCAGATTGAGCCAAGGGAGCACCAAGCTGTGCTCCCAGCCTTTGCGCTTTTCTTTTGATACTGAGTCTAAGTTTCTAGGCTGGTTTTAGACTTGTAGATTTCTGAGTAGCTGAGATTACAAGCATATATACTCACGCCTAGTTTACTCTGGCACATTAAACTGTGTCTTTAACATATAAAGAAAAAATATATCATGTACAAAAAGAAAATAAAGACTCTTGCATTTTTTATAAACCTAAAATATAAGTTGCAATTTTCACATTAAGGGTGAAAATTAATGACGCCAAAAAAATTTGCCTCAAAATTATCCCACAATTTCAAGTAAAATTTCAGAAACAATATAATAGTCTAATTTGTTTCAAAATTGAATCATTCCAAGTGTGTGTTTTTGAGTGTGCACACATGTGTTTGTGTGTGTGTACATGAATGTGTAGGTGTAAATAACACACATGAAAATTAAAACTTCTTTGCGTAAATGTTTTCTAGAAGTAGTTATAATTTTCAAATGTTTTACTACTGGTTTATATTCTCTGCTGTTTAATGTTTAAATTTCTGTCTATACATAGATTATATATAAATTATATTATTTTGCACATTACATGTAGGGAAAAGGTTGTTCAGAATATACATAAAGATTTATTTTAGGATATGTTAAATCCCTTGAGATATGCTAAATAAGACAAAATTCTCTGATGAGGGACAGTTGTAATCAGTCATTAAAACTAAATATTCAAGAATAAGAGTAAACACCGATGCTTAAAAGTCAGTTCCCAGAAAGTGAAGAGAAATTAAACATTCATAAAAGTAATTAAAGAAAAACAGAGTTCCACTTTTCAAGGAATCCATACCCTCAAAACAATGATAAAGCATCTCAATAGAATCTAATATATATGAATTAAACTTTAGATTATGTTGAAGCATGAAATATACAATGTTTATCAGTGTATTTTAAAATACTAGAGTAACTTTTTTTTCAAAAATGGTAGGAATCTGCCATGTTTTTAGGCTATGAAATTAATCTATGAACAGTGAAATTTTAATCTATCTACCAGATGGTTTGTCTGCTTGATGTCAAACTGCAGCCTCTTTAATAGCAGCTTCATTTATTGACTATATTTTTCTTTGTATCCTTGTGATTAGCAAAATACAGAAAAATTAAACATTTTACCTAATTCTTTGATTGAGCTTGATGGCACCTCATATCTGACAAGAATTAAACCTTTATGTTTTACATGTAAGAAAAAAAAAACAAAACACAAAATAAATAAATTGTTAATATTATTGGTAGTTTTTTACCATTTCTTACATTCAGAAATTATTTTTAGAGTCATATTTTCAACTACCTGCTAGTACTATGATTCCATTAATTTAAAATCTCTGAAGAACAACACTGACATTGCATTTTGTAATTGTAGAAATTTTAAAATTGTCCCTTCAGAATGTCAATTCATCAAGTAACTCATAGTTTGCATATTTTTATAAACCATGTTGAGACTTTTTCTTGTCAATATTAGGAAATTTAATGACTAGTGTGTTTAGGTATTAACAGATTTAAATAGCTATATGAAAATTACATAACTAGCTATTTAACATTCTTAGTGTTCATATATAAGTATAATTTATACTTTATAAATAAGAAATAAATGAAGTTAAAAGGTATTTTATCTTTATAGGTAAATTGAATACTTTTAAAATGGAATACAAAGTAACAAATTCATACAGTAGTCAAAATGAGTCAGTTTAAATTATTCTTAAGATTTTTACTATTGAAATGGTTATTAAAATAAATCTGGGTTTTATTATGCTTTTTTCCTTTTATTACACATCACAGAACTTACATACCATGCAAAATAATTGCTGAAGATGCTTTGGCACCTTGACATGTGTCATGTAGATATCAGTGAATTATGTACAAATAATTCTAGCTGTCAGCTTTACTTCCAAATATAAGTTTTCAACTATTTGGAAGGTTTATTATTAACACCAGTTGCAGACAGTGTGCAGTTTTGTGCCCTTTCTTCTCAAAGCAGAGTATATTGGTTTCACTTACCCAAAAAATGGGACTTTCTAGAACATTGATGAGAACATTTAAGTAGAACAACACTATCAACATTAACATTATTGAACTCAGGCAAAAAGTATGAAGGAAAACCTGTTTTTATAGGTTACTGTTATTTATATGTTTTGGTATACTTGCTTACAATTTTTGAAAAGTTGTCAAGATAAAAGTTGGCTTTATTTGACCAACTTCAGAAACTTTGAGACAATCTCAGTATAAAACTTGTTGACCAATCCATTCTCTAATTTCCTTTCCAGAACAATTCTCACGTTATTCATAGCTTTTCCATCCCCATCTACCTAGTAAATTAATAGTGAGTTTTGCTAGGATGTAACAACTGATTTTGATGGTTCATTATACTCAAAGCTTAACAACAGTTTGTCCCTGTCTTATCTTCCAAACCTCCATCACCACACAAGACTTTATGATAAGAATGTGTGATAAGTTGGCACATGGCATTATTTTTTCCATCAGATTTTATTGATACATTTTAGATATACATAATGATCACATTCATCATAAAGAATTTGTACCTGTACTTGACAAAACTGTCTCTTATTTTCCGATTTCCCTGTTTTCCCTTGAATCCCTGCTTTTACAAAAGCTTTGTTTTTATGTTTTCCTTTTTCTCGCTTATTTTCACTTTTCCCTTCTTTCCTTTCCTCCTTCCCCTTCCTTGAGTGGCTCTAGTGGACATCCTTGTCATGCTGCTGGTTTAGAGTGAAAGCTTTCTGGTTTTGTTCATGTAGTAGGATTTTTGGCTGATGACTTGTCTTAGGTGATGATAAGGACCGTCTCAATTTTTGGTAAGGGTTTTTTTTTATCATGAGTGTGTGTTGGTCTTTGTCAAAAGCTTTTTCTGCATTTATTGAGATGATCATATAGTTTTTGTCCTTGACTCTGTTAATATGGTGTATTATATTTATTGATTTACATATGTTGAATGACCCCCCCCCCAACGTACGCATCCCTGGAATGAATCCTAGTTGGTCATGGTTTAGAATCTTGGTGATTTGCTGCATTCTGTTTGACAGTATCTTATTGAGGATTTTTTTGCATCTATGTTCATTAAGGAAATTGATCTGTAGTTCTTTTTTTGGTTGGGTATTTTTCTGTTTTGGCATCAGGGTAATACTTGCTTTCAGGAATGAATTTTGGAGTATTGTTCACTTCAATTTCATTAAAATGTTTGAGAAGTGATATGAGATCTTCCCTAAATATGTTGTAGAATTCAGCAGTGAATACATCAGGGCCTGGGTTTTTCTTTACTGGTAGGTTTTTAATTACTTCTTCAATTTCATGGATTAATATTTCTTTATTTAGGATTTTTATATTTTGTTGATTCAGCTTTGATAATTCATATGTATCTTGGAATCTGTACAATTTATTCTGAATTTTCCATCTCATTAGAATACAGATTTTCAAAGTAAATACAGATGATCTGAATTTCTTCATCATCCATTGTGAATTCACACCTCTCATTCCTAATTATAGGGATTTGAGCCTTGACTTGTTTAAAATTTTATTTTAAAAAGAAAAAACCCAGAAAAATTAAGAAGCAATTAAAACACAGCAACAAAAACAAAATAACAATAACAAAAAACATTGGTAATATAGGATTTCAGAGCAAGATGATAGGAATTTAATAGTGTTTGTTATATTGCAGATTATTATCCTCAAAGTAGTTGCTCAGTCTACCAGCTACAAGCATGCAACATTGATCAAACAATATATTCTCCCTATTTTTTTTGATAAGGTTGGCTAAGGGCTTGCAAGTATATTTGATCTTTCATAGAATGAATTCTTAGATTCTTTGCTTCTTAGTATTGTTTACTTAGTCTCCATTGCATTACTTTCTGTTGTGATCTTTATAATTTTGTCCCTCATACAAGATTTGACCTTGTCCTGCTCTTTTTTTCTGGAAGCTTGAGATTCAACATTAAGTCCTTAATTTGGGATCTCTCAGTTTTCATGGTATAGCTATTTACTGTTACACATTTCTCTTGTAGAACAGCTTTCATTATATACCATAAGTACTGGTGTGTTGTATTGTCATCATTTAAGAGTAGAAACTGTCCAATGTCTCCTTTAGTTTCATGTGTGACTCACTGGTTGTTCTAATTACCTAAGTATGTTCTGTGTGCTAATATGTGGTTTAGTTTGGAGAACATTCTGTGTGCAACAGAAAAAAGTGTGTATTCTGATATTGTGGGGTGGACCACTCTGTAGGGCTCTACTAAGTTCATTTGTTTGAATGTTTGTTCCAGTTCTAATGTTTCACTACTGAGTTTTTGTGTAAAAGACCTGTCTATTTCTGATACTATGGTATTGGGATCCCTCAATACAATTATATTAGTGCTTGTTTGACTTTTTATATCTGAAATATTTGTTTTAGATAGATAGGAACATTGATATTTATACATATATAGTTATGATTGTTATGTCTTCCTAATGAATTTTTTGATTGACAAGAATGTAGTGACCTAATCTGGCTCTCTTAATCAGTTTTGGGTTGAAATCTACTTTGTCTGCAAATAGAATATGTACCCCTGCTTTTTTCTGAGTTCATGTCTTATGGAGTATTGTTTTTCATCCATTGATTTTTTGGTCTATGAATTTCTCTTTGAATTAGATGGGGTTTTTTTGTTTGTTTATTTGTTTTTTAAAGATACATCCTTTTTTTTATCGTTACTGGAGATTGAACTCACGACTGCATGCTTGCAAGGCAGGCGCTTATGCCGCTGAGCTAAATCCCCAGGTCCTGTTTGTTTGTTTTTTGAGACAGGGTCTCACTGCACAGTTCAGGCTCACCTTGAATTCACTTCATAGTCCAGGCTGGTCTTGAACTTGCAATAGACCTCCTGCGTCATTCCAGCCTCCCAAGTGCTGGAATTACAGGTGTGCACCACCATGCCAAGCTTTGAATGTGTTTCTTGTATGTAGCATATTGCTGGAGCTTGTTTCTTGATCCAGTCTGCTATTCTTTTTTTCCCTCCTTAGTGAATTGATATCATTAACATTGAGGGTCATAACTAAAATGTATTGTCTTACCCTTGTCATTTTATTTTCCTGTTGTTGCCTCCTTTTTTTCCTGTTTTTTTTTTTTTTTTTTTTTTTTTTTTTTTTTTTTTTTTTTTTTTTTTTTTTTTTTTTTTTTTTTTTTTTTTTTTTTTTTTTTTTTTTTTTTTTTTTT
>PVLA01018371.1:0-14708 GCA_004027455.1 Hydrochoerus hydrochaeris | reverse complement strand
TTATTTTAATTCAATTTAGTTGAAAATACATTAGAGTATGCACCCTGATGTGTAAGATGTTTATTAGTCTGTTTGTATATGTGATGTTTGTTTGTCCTGTCTGTAAACAATTGTGGGGAGTCAAATGAGGTAGTAGTTGTTCACACTTGTGAAATCAAAAGCACACGTGCAGTACAGGAGTGTGCAAGTGGAGAGAATAGCAGAGAAATGCCCTGAGAGCATGTGTTGCTAGAAATGAACAGGTTTCTACAGCTCCAATAACACAGAGGAATAAGAACCAGCTAGTTAAGGAAAGAGATATGACACCACTACATATGTAACCTCTGTCCATGTTAGAAACATGATATTGATCCCAAATTACTGTGTGCTTGTTTCCTCAAAGCTTTTATAAAGATTCCTGCTAATTAACCTATACCAAATATGACTAGCAAATGTATAGTTATAAATTCTAAATTTGTAAAACTTTATTTTATTTCAGTTTGGCTGAAATTATACTAGAGTACACTGTGATTTATAAGGTGTTTGTCAGTGTGAATGTAAATATGGAGTCTGTCACATGCATGTGTAATTAACAAACTGTTGAGAGTCAAATGAACTAGTGATGCTTCAGACCTGTGGAATCAGTGCCCAAATGCCCTACAACAGTGCCCAAGTGGCAGAAGCACCTGAAGAATGCCCTGGTGACATGGGGTGCTGGTGATGAATAACTGGTCCAGCCCCAAGTACAAAAGGAAATAAGAACTGAGTTATTTCAGCAAAGGGAAGTGATATAAGTATAGAAACAACCCTATGGAAAATTAGAGAGTTCTCACAGATCCTGGCAAGCAGTAAAATTGTTTCCTAAGTGTTTTTATTCAAGATCTCTTCTAACTGAACTAAAGCAAATGTGACAGGTGAATTTAAACATATGAATTCTACATGTTTAAAACTATTTTAATTCATTGTGGTTAAAATATATTTGTGTATACTCTGATGTCAAATGAGGTGTTTATAGTTCACACCTATGGAATCCATAGCATACATGCCTTATAGAATTGCCCAAGTGATATCAAGAATCTGAGACACACCGTGAGGGCATGGGGTGCTGAAGATGAACAAATGTTCCACAACAAGATCCCAGGGAACTAAAAATCAAGCTAGTTGAGCAAATGGCTATGATATAGGTATATAAACAACACTTGAGAAGCTTAGGGTAATCTCATAGATCCTGAAAGTATATGTGCTTGTTTCCTAAATTCATTTAAAGGAGTTCTCTGCTAATTGATCTATAACAAATTTTATAGGTCAATTTATAGTTATAAGTTCCAAATTTGTAAAATATTATTTTAATTCCATCTCACTACAATTATATTTGAGTACTCTGATATTTATGATGTTTTTCAGTCTATGTTTCTGGGGTCTGTTTGACCTCAGTATTTCTAAGACAATTCTTGAGTATTTGATGAGCAAATGATCACTCACACCTGTGGAGTCAAAATCACAAGTGCCTTTCAGGAGTGATATATATATATATATATATATATATATATATATATATATATATATATATATAAATTACTCTGGGAAACTTAGAGATTTCTCACAGACCCCATCAAGCTGTGTGCTTGGTTCCTAAATGCTTTACTCTGAAATATCTACTAATTGGCCTGTAACAAATCTCACAGGTCAAATTATAATTATAAATTCTAACTTTGTAAAACATTATATTAATTCTGTTTGATAAAAATTTGAGTATACTGTGATATGTAAAATATTTGTCATTCCCTCTTGCATTCATGATGTCTATTTGTTCTGTTGTTTTCCCCCAAAACACTTGTTAAAGAATTTGTCTTTCCCCCAGTATATACTTTTGCTGCCTTTCTTGAAGATCAGATGGCTGAATGTGCTTCATTAATTTCTGCTTCTCTGTTCATTTCCCTTGACCCTCATGTCTGTTTTTGAACCAGTACCATGCTGTTTTTATGAATGTGGCTTTGTAATACAGCCTGAAATCTGGGACTGTGATACCTCCGGTTTTTCTCTCATTACTCAGGATTAGTTTTGCTATTCTGAATCTCTTCTGGTTTCATATAAATGTTAGGATTTTTTGTATGAGTTCTGTGAATAAAGATGATATTTTGATTTGGATTTCATTAAATCCACATATTATTTTTATTCATTTGGACAATATTGATTCTGCCTATCCAGGAATAGGAAAAGTATTTACATTTTCTAATGTCCTCTTTTATTTCTTTTTAAAAAGACTACTACAATTTTCATGATAGAAGTCTTTTACTTTTTAGGCTAATTTCTAGATATATAATTTTTGAGGTTATTTTGAATGAAACGGTTTTCTTCATTTCTTTTTCAGTGGGCTCATTGCCGAGGGGTGCTATTGACCTTCATGGACTGCTTTTCATTTACACATCCCTTTTATTCATTTCTTCCCTGATTTCTCATGCTAAAGTACTGAAATGAAAATGTGATGAGAGTTGACATCCTGACCAAGTGTGGTGGTGCACACCTGTAATACCAGCACTTGGGAGGCTGAGACAGGAGGATCACCACAAGTTCAAGGCCAACCTAGCCTACATAGTGAGTTCAAAAATAATAAAATATCTCAAGAATATATCATTTAAAATTAAAAATGTAGGGAGTGTTATGGGTTACAAACTAGTGGTCAACTGAACACCAGCTGAATTAAATCAGCATGATGCTGAGCACAGACAGTCCACCTGAAGAAACTGCCCAGCATAAATAGAGACTTGGAGAAGATGAGCTGGGCATTGTGGGTTCCCCTAAGTGTCTTTGTTTCTAGCCATTGGTTCTCCTGGAGGAGCTTGTCATGGCTAGGTTCTGCAATATGAATTTAGCCACTACGATCAGAGGAGCTTGGGACCTTGTTGCTGACAGTGGCTGCAGTTCACTTTGGTGGGGCTTTGGTCTTTATATTGAGCATTACTTTCTGGCTCTGGAGGGGAAGATGTGTGCTGCTTAAACTCCAGGAGTGGCCTGTCACAATGGCTTTCTGGCATGTACTTGGCTGTTCTCATAGTGAGAGCATCTTGGGACCTCCTTGTCACTGAGGATGGCTGTGGTGCTTTTCAGGGAAGCCCTGGCCCTTATTTTGAGCACAACTTCTCAGCTCCGATGGGTAACACTTGAATTAGTGGCACAGTTCCTTCATTCCATTGGCATAGACTCTCTGGCTTCCACCACAGACCTTTAGACCTTCCCAGCAGATCTGTAAAATTGACTGGTATGAGTCCCTTGTCGTGCACTCTAGATCTCCAGTTGGACTTGTGGAAGGCATTGTCATAGGCTCTGAGTCTTCAGATGGACTCATGCAGGATATTGCTGTGGGATTCTAGCCCTTGGTTGAATATTCTAGGTCTTTAGAGTTGTGGGAAGATTTCCTGCACTGTCTTGTGTTTAACTCTGGGTGACCATCATAAGATAATATTATAAATTTCTGTCCTAATTGTAATTATTCTCCTCACAACCCCTGACTACCACAGGAAGTACAAATGAAAAGAGCATGGATTTTAAGCACCTTCCTCAGCAAAATGTCCACCAGCAAGCTGTGTAGTGTATCTTCATAGTCCATTGATTAAGGATGTCTAACTCTGCAGTATCAGGTGTCAATCTGGATATTCCAAGACAAGTATTTCTTTTTATGTTACATAGATTGTTTTGTAAAATTATTCCCCACAAATACTACCCACTGAAGGACTCACTTTAGGATAGTTTGTGTAGTTAGGCTTAATTCCATCATTTGAAAAGGAGTTAACCATATGTGTATAGTTGTGGGGCCATTATATGCTCTACATAGATGCACCAACAACTTGAGAGAGAATCTTTTATTTGTACTGTGTGTTGGGGGGGACTGGACTTAGGACCTTGTGCTTGCCAGGCAGGTGATGTGGCACTGAGATAAATCCTTAGCCCTCTTAAATCTTTAGAACCTCTTATTTGTAAGTCCAACAAAATCATCCTATTAGAATTTATCAACACAAGGTCTACTGTGCAGTTCAGAAAAGGAATGGAATTGACATGCACTAAACATTTCTTGCAGTATACACAGTGATAAAGATGTACTTTAGGGCACAATGGATTCACCTTCCTATGCAGTTTCATGGCAGGTCTTGTTCTCCTAAGTCCAACTCTTTAAAAAAGAGTCATTAAACAGAGTGAATGAGACATAGTAAGAATGATACAGAATTGGTTCCCCCGATCTCACTCTAGATCCCCATGGACAAAAGCTGTTATCTCTCGTGTTACTCATCTCTACTGGATGATGTTTATTTCATTGCTGCTTTATTCAAGTTGTTTGTAACTCACGTGATCATTTTGACTTTAGGAAAGAGCCAGGAGGTGCTGGTGCCAGATACAGTGAGTCAGTTTGAGGGAGGGCACATCTTAATGTTTTTAGGGGCTTTCCTTTCCAAGGATGACGTTGGCGGCAGAATTGATCATATTTGTATGATACATCATAAAGACACTCAGGAAAGAGGATGTTCAGAACTGCTTCAGAAAGTGCCAAAGTGTGTCCAAAGTAACAAGAGCTTTTTTTCTTTTTTGTACAGGGACATTAATAGAACCGTGTCTTCCATATTGCAACATACAAACATTTTGTTTCAGCATTTATCTGGTTCTGGACCGCACCTCATTTTTATTCTTGACAAATACAAGCATATTTCCTTGTATACATGAGTGGTTTCGTTTCTGGGTGTAGAATTTTCAGTTACTCCTCAGTCTCCTGAATGCCATTTCACAAATATCTTCCTGATTTTCAATGTTCAATTTTCCAGTTACCAATTAAATCTCCCACATAAAGATGTAATAAATTTGATACATCCTTCAAAATGCTTCTAATGTCGTCTGTCACAAGTAATTTCCCAGCAAATTATTTTTCTGTATGACTAAGAACAAACATTTGCAGTACTTGGAAGCTTTTTATAGTCTTTCCATGTACATATTTAAAATGCTGCTTTTCAGTTTCTGAAAAAATACCACTCATGATCTTACTATGAGCCACCTCTGCACACCCTTGTGAAGAGGTTTAATCAGAGGTTTTGGGGAGAACAATTATAATCAGGACATGGAATTTATAATATTGTTTTATGATGGTCACCCAAACTGTTTCAGTATTATTTTAATTAATATTTCACTGGAGAACCAACAAAGAAATCAACAAGCCAATCTTCCTGGTAAGCTGTGCAAGCTGCACATGCTCCAGGGAAAGAAAATTTAGAACCTCCCTAGAACTTACATGTGCACAGGCTGAGAATCAAACACTGTCCATCCCCACACCTACCCCCTAACCTTCCATTAGTTTGATTTTGCCAAACCTGATGGAATGGACAACTACTGTGAAGATAACAAGATATACTATAGTAGCTGTTATTGGTTTCCTGATACACTGAAAATATGTTTCTAACACTATATCCATTTCTTTGATGTTTCAGTTATATGTTGCTTTGATGGCATATACTTTTATTCAGGTAATCACAAATGATCTTTATCATTTGGAAGACTTCTATTGTAATCTCTCTTTTTACCATTCTAATTTAATTTATTTGAATTTTTTCTACTTTTTCTTCAACTAATCTAGCTAAGTGTGTATCAGTTTTGTCAATCCTCATACAGTAATAATGAGAACAAGGAGAGAGGAGTTAGAGATGAAAGGAGGGAGAGAGGTGCGAGAAGAGCATTAAAACAAAAAGAAATAGACTGTTTGCACAATGCGCTTCTAACTGGTATGTTTGAAAGCTGCATTATTGCAAACATATACTAATTAAATAAAAAGTAAAAACTAGAAAACAATTTTTTCTGTTTTTAATTGCTTTCATTGTTATATGAAATTCACTAACTGTTACTGCATCAATCTGATTGCCATGATTGTGTCTCAGATTCACATAGTTACATTTGTATGGGATTGGGGAAATTTAGTTATATTTTTGTCACAAGTTTCTAGTTTAGTTTCTTATTATTATATATGTATTTGTTATGATTTAGGTCCTTTGACATATAGAGCTATGTGTGTTAGATCTCATTTATTGTCTATTTCTGTGAATTTTTCATGAATACTTAGATATGAATAATCTCTCATCTGTTTTCTTTTTTCCTATTCCTCTTCTAGTACTCATTCTAAGTAGTGATCTGTTAAAAACTATGGCATATTCAGACTTTTTTTTACTTACCAGTGAACCAGGATTTACCGGCATTTGAATTGAGATTTCAATGGCTTGTTCTGAAATCAAGTTTCACCTTCTCTGGTTGTGACTTTTTATGTCATGTGAAAATACAAAGGTTAAAGGACATACTCACCAAATTCATGTATTTTCTTAAGGCACGGTCTTTTTACAATATGCCTTTCATTAGTTCCTATCAGTTTTAAAAAATACTGACATTCAAAGGATGGTTTCATACATGCATATGCTACTCACATTTTGATCAGATTCAGCTCCCTTTCTATGCTACTTTAAAGTCAAAAGTCATGATTTTAATAGAACAGTTTTTAATTATTTCTTTTCTGCCCAAACTGGCTATTCCCTTTTTGCTGATGTGACCTTGAATTGTGACATTCTTCCATAGGATATGTCTCTGGACATTGTGTTTTCAATACTGTTCTGACACCTCTGGAGCTACATACAGTGTGCTTAGAATTATGACTGAAGTCGCAGGGGCAAGCCCACCTTGGAGATTTAGCAAATGTGTTTCAACACTTTGTGTTATGGTACACGTAAAGTGTCCACAGACTTTCACCCCAACCAGAGAGAGTGTTAGTTTACACCAGTATTTATAAGATCGATTTCTTAGGACTTAAAAAAATCTCATATCATGACAGAGTAGGGATTAAATTTTGTCTCCATACTTACTCAACCTTTAATTCAAGTATGGTTTATGAATCTAGGCCATTATATGTGATGGGTATTAATAATTTCATTATTTCACTTTTGCAGAAACAAAACACAAATTGCAAATACATATGTGTTTCATGGATCTTTTAGCCACACAAAACTGATTATCTTACCTCAATATGTTAATTTAATTTTGGATTTATTTAGGTCAAATTTTACAACAATACATATTTTGAAATTATTTGTTTATAAACATGATATGGATTTCTTTTCATTACAGTCCATTCTTGATATTAATTCTAAAAATCACAGCAATTAAAAATATAACTTTTTTGCTGGCAGATAAATCAAATTTTCTGTAAATTTCATAATATTGGGGACATCTTGAGATGCAATGATGGGCCTGTGACCTTTTCTTCATTTTCAGTGATGGCATTTGTGCAACAAACTATTACCATAGAGGACCATAGAGAAAGATCCCAAATCCAGAACTTACAATGGGTGTCTGTCTTCTTATGCAGGTCACTCAGGAAGGGTATTTACTTGTGAGATTCTAGACTCAGCTTCATGCATGCTATTGGATTATAGTGGTTACACAGGAATTCACACTCATTTTAAGATTATTCATGTCCCTCTGTCATTGCTAAATTATTAAAGATTGATTCCATTCTTTATTATTGTCTTTGGATATTTTAACATTACAAATATCCAGATTACATGTATTCCTTATCATCAGTGTTCTTACAAACTATTTTGAAGGGTAAATTTTGGAAGATTTTTGAGAGCCCAGTTATTTGTAAATCTCTTCATTGAATTAGCCAAGTTTTCTTGTAGGGAACTTTTACATATCAAAGATTAAAGGGTGAGGTTATCTCTGTAGAAGGTGAATGTGACTGCCAAAGGCTGCCATAAATCTTGACTAAGGAAGCTATTATTTCCAAGAGTGGTGGGGAAATTCAGGAAGGACTCAGGTGTGTCATTGGACTTAACAAAATGAAGAGTTTTTTACAAGAAGAGTTGAGAAGTGATCTAAGGCACTTTTTAAAAATAGATGTAGGATCAAATGATAGAAGTTTTAAACATGCCAAAATATGTTGACAGAATGTTACAAAACAGAGACAAAAAATTGATGATTTAGGAAATTGGGGGGTCATTAGAGGAGCAGAATTATTAAGAGTAAGGGAAAGACTAAAATCTGCAAGAGCAGAATTATGAGTCATAGGAAGGGAGATAGAAAACCTGTGTTTATGAAGAGGAAGGAGGACAGAATTTATGAAGGCCTATTGAAGTAAAGGTAAACAAAGATTTATGAGTAACTGTTAGCTACTTTAAAATTTAAAGGGACCAGTGAACAGCAGTACTACCTATAGTTCTCAGTGTCTGTTTGAAAATTCTCTCCACCTTTCTGTCTGCCTATCAAGTACCTTGTTCTCTCTCTTTCTTTTGTCCTCCTCCTTCTCATCCTTTCTCTTCCCTTTCTCCTCTTCCTTCTTCTCTTTCCCTCCCACAGCTGTACCCTCCTGTCATTTTAATCTTTCATGTACAAACCATCAATAGCACAACTGAGGTATAAATTAAAAAGTGCAGTCGTGCCTGCCCAAGGATCACAAATACACACTGGGTTTACAATGTGTCTATGTACTTACATATTCCCCAGGACCATATGGACTCATATAATTATAAGACTATAGATATATGCTATCTTATATTAGTTTTATAATAATAATATCCTGTCATGCAGAGTTTTATGTTTCTTATTCAATAATAACTGCTGGACTTTTCTCCAAGAAAAGAGACAAAATTATAATTAACTCTTATCAGTGATGGTTTTACCTTTTAAGAGTTTTCATTAACTGTTCAATGATTTGTTTCTTATTATTTACCTTGAACTGTGCATTTTAGAAGTGCAATGAAATAATACAAAAATGTTGTGCGTATGTCCTAACATACTAAGGCTTTAATTTTCATGCAATAGATTACCATGAGTCTAGCTCTGATGAATGATACATCTATTTTTACTTCAATAGAGATTGTCAAATGGTGTTCCAAAAATGATAAAATTCAAAATGGAGAAGACAGTTTTTAAACTTAACCAGTCATCTTTAAATCTTTATCAAATTTTAAATCTAATGTCTATGAAGTGATATTTCTATGGTTTTTTTATATAATTTGTCCTTACAGGTGAATGGCAGCATTCTATGTATATTGGTCATGTGTATGTACTTTTTCTCTCATTGCCTGCGTATATTGACTATCCACTTTGCTATCAGTTTGTATTTCATTTATTGATTTCTTAAAATATTTTGTATATTCTCAACAGTAACTTTTTATGTTCCCTAAGATATTATTACATTCTCCAAACACTTCTGTCTACTTATTTAGTGTATGGATTTCTAACTGTTAAAAACAAATTGAAAATAGCAATGTGTCTGTCTCAGATATATATTGTTAACTTAGAAATTTTTCCATCACAGAAATGTAGAAAGTCATCTCCCCTTTATTACATTGAAGTAAATATAAGTAACTTCTTGCAGTTTTTTACATTGAACCTAAAAACTCTTTATTTTGGTACACACAGTTTTGTATATGTGCAAATATTTTAATTTCCCAATAGAAAGCTGATGTGGCAGGTTCTTTTTTTTCACAACCAGTCCTTCCCACCATGTCTCTGATTACTTATTCCAACACTGTTCCTTTACAGAAAGGCATCTTTTCCCAACAAACTTGCATTCTTATGATCTCTGACATTACTGGCACATAATAAATGACAGTGTATAGAAATGAAATGCATAAACAAGTTATCCTAAAATTTCTGAAGTCATGCTAATATTTCTGTTTGCAGGTAAATTTGTTCAGAGCAGTGACAGAAGGACACACAGAAGGACATAAGGAGCAAAGGAACAATTTGTGCTCTGGAGTTTGTGCTCTGGAGGCTCCAGCCTCCAGAGTCAGAAAATATTACTTGCTGTGTTCTTGCTGATCTATGCGGTGACAATGGCAGGTGACCTACTCATTGTCATGACTGTCGTGCCCAGCCCAGCCTTGGATGCACTGATAGTCACCTTTCTTGTATACTTATAATTTATAGATGTTATTTATTCCACTACAATTATGCCAAATATAGTTAAAGTCTTACTCTTTGAGAACAGAACCATTTCCTTCAAAGCTTAAATGATACAGATTTCTGTATCTCATTTATTTGGTGGTATTGACATAATATTTCTGGTTGTCATAGCCTATGACCACTGCGTGGCAATCTGCAAAACCCTGCATTATCTGACCATCATGAACCAACAGCAGTATGCTCTGTTGCTGACCTGGGTTTCAGTTTTTGTGCATGCTGTACATCATGTTATTTTTGTTTACAACCTTCCCTTCTGTGGCCCCAATGTCACCGACCACTTTACCTGTGACATGCAACCATTAATACAACTCATCTGCACAGATATCTATGTAATTGGCCTCATGGTGTTGGCCAATGAAGAGGCTATTTGTGTGGTTCTCTTCACATTCTTGTTAACATCCTCCCCTCATCTCCCCTCCCCTCCCCGCTCCTCTCCTTTCCTCTCTTCTCCTCTCTTTCAATTCCCTTGCTGATTTTCTTCCTCAACTTCTATCCTTGCTCCTGTCCTTTTCATGCTTTGCACATCGCCCATGCTTCTTCCCACCCCAGAGAAGTAGACCATACTTTAGTCAGACATATATACTTTGGTGTTCCCAATGCCCACAGAGACTTACAAGCATTTACACCTGGATATACCTGGCATTTTATATTTGTGTTATAATATTTTTGTAATATTATCAGGTTATACATAATTTTATACTTAGTTTTTTTCCTTTTTCCACTGTAAATTGGGGAAAATTCTCCTTGAGTACTTACATGACTGTAATTATTTAAATATTTTTAATTAATAGAGTTTATATTCTATCCAGTCATAATTTTTAGCATCATCTTAATATTTTTTCCTTTTCTGTTCGATATCAGGAAGATAATACTAAAAAACACACAATGTGCACATGTTCATATGTACTAGAACATTATACTTCCTGCCACACATTTCAAACTGCATAATTACTGTAATGAAAGAGTATATGTATTATTGTCTTCCATAGAGATTAAGAAATTGTATTCCAAAAAGTATAAAATTCAAGTTGCAAGAAAATACACTTTTCATTGTAATTATCTTTGAATCTTTACCACTTTTTAAATGTGGTATTTATAAAATGAGATCTTCTGACGAATTTAACATTTTACCGTATGCTTTTTGATCACTGATGGTGCTTTTTAAATTTATTGACAAGGAAGATTTTGACAATTCATGTTATTTTCATTCTTATCATCATTTTTGAATTATATTCACTTATAACTAATTATTATTTTAATTACACATAGTACAACATTGTCATTCTATATTATTGTACACTACATACTAATCAAATTCATGGGGTAATGTTTTAATATTTTGAAACCTTGCAAAATTTGATTAACAGGAAAACGTACACATAGGGGATATGTCATGATGTTATCCTATGAATATACATTGTGCACTGATTAAATCAGCTATAATTAATGACTGTGACTACTAGTCTGTCGTCATTTTATGTCTGGAGACTTTGAACTCCTCTATTAGCAGAGTGGAGATTATTAGGTAACAAAGAGGTCAGAACATACAGTTATATTAGATCATAACTTCATAGAAACTTTGGGACAAATTCTCTGTGCCTCATGCTCTAATGTCTATGTCTGAAATAGTAGAAAACATACCATCAAGGAAACTTCTTGGGCTGGCTCCCGCGGGCGGAGGGCGTGCGCCGGCCGCGAGGTGTGGGCGGCGAGGCGGGGAAGTTCGAGTGGCGGGCGGCGGTGCGCGGCCCTGCGCTCTCCTTGGCGGCATCGTGGCGGAGCCGAGCGTCTCGCGCGTGCACGTCCCCCTTCCCCAGTAGGCGGCCCCGGTGACAGCGGCGCAGGCTGTGGGCTGGCCCGTCAGCAGGGACGCGCACGAGCTGCAGGAGGTGATCGGCAGTGGCGCTACTGCTGTGGTGCAGGCTGCACTATGCAAACCCAGGCAAGAATGTGTGGCAATAAAGCGGATCAGCTTGGAAAAATGCCAGACCAGTATGGACGAACTAGTAAAAGAAATCCAAGCCGTGAGTCAGTGCAGCCATCCCAATGTAGTCACCTATTATACTTCTTTTGCGGTAAAAGATGAACTTTGGCTGGTCATGAAATTACTGAGTGGAGGTTCAATGTTGGATATCATCAAATACCTTGTCAACAGAGGAGAGCACAAGAATGGAGTTTTGGAAGAGGCAGTAATAGCGACAATTCTTAAAGAGGTTTTAGAAGGCTTAGACTATCTACACAGAAATGGTCAGATTCACAGGGATTTGAAAGCTGGTAATATTCTTGTGGGTGAGGATGGTTCGGTACAAATAGCAGATTTTGGGGTAAGTGCATTCTTAGCAACAGGGGGTGATGTTACACGGAATAAAGTGAGAAAAACATTTGTTGGCACCCCATGTTGGATGGCTCCTGAAGTCATGGAACAGGCGAGAGGCTATGACTTCAAGGCTGACATGTGGAGCTTTGCAATAACTGCCACTGAGTTAGCAACAGGAGCAGCCCCTTATCACAAATATCCCCCATGAAAGTGTTAATGTTGACTTTGCAGAATGATCCACCCACTTTAGAAATGGGAGTGGAGGATAAAGAAATGATGGAAAAGTATGGCAAGCCCTTTAGAAAATTACTTTCCCTGTGTCTTCAGAAAGATCCTTCCAAAAGGCCCACAGCAGCAGAACTTTTAAAATGCAAATTCTTCCAGAAAGCCAAGAACAGAGAGTACCTGATTGAGAAGCTGCTCACAGGAACACCAGACATAGCCCAAAGAGCCAAGAAGGTGAGGTGAGTTCCAGGGCCAAGTGGTCACCTTCATAAAACCGAAGACGGTGACTGGGAGTGGAGTGATGGTGAACTTGATGAGAAAAGTGAAGAGGGAAAAGCAGCTGCTTCTCAGGAAAAGTCAAGAAGAATAAAAGAAGAAAATCCAGAGGTCTCGGTGAATGCCAGCAGTATCCCCAATCAAATACAGTCCCTCTCCATGCATGACTCTCAGGGCCAGTCCAATGCTAGTGAAGGCTACAGGGAAGCTTCTTCTGCCATGAACCTTGTTTTAAGATTAAGAGACTCTGGAAAGGAACTTAATGATATAAGAGTTGAGTTTACTCCAGGAAGAGATACAGCAGATGGTGTATCTCAGGAGCTCTTCTCTGCTGGCTTGGTTGATGGTCATGATGTAGTTATAGTGGCTGCTAATTTACAGAAGACTGTAGATGATCCCAAAGCTTTAAAAACATTGACATTTAAGTTGGCTTCTGGCTGCGATGGGTTGGAGATTCCTGATGAAGTGAAGCTGATTGGGTTTGCTCAGTTGAGTGTGAGCTGATGTCTGTCCCTGGCCAGCACCCTGATCTGTCGCCCCACTTCCCTCCACCCCCCACTCCCCACTCCCCACCCACTTCCTCCCACCCCTCACTCCAAGTTCCCAGCAAAGTCAGAAGATTGTGGAGAGGCTGGCTTCATTGAAATGGGATAAAAATAATTTTTTAAAACTTGCAGCACTCTGAGTTCTGCTCTATTCTTTAGCAATCCACAGTATGAGAACAAGCAAATGCCACAGCTGCATGACTGTTGCTGATTTTTCCAAAAGCTATTTAATATTCTTAGCAATCAATTCAGATAGCCCTTAAGTGAAAAGAATCTGAAATACACTCAGATGGTCCTATTTATTGGCAACAAAAGGAATTTTCTATTAGAAGCCTATTTCTCCTTTCATTGTTGTTATTTCTGTTATAATAGTTTAATTGTACATTTGACAATACTGCCTCTTTTGTGTTGTACTTAGAAAGTAATATACTTATAAAATTAAGATTTATTAGCCAAACTTGACTTCTAGTTTTAAAACTGACTGTGAATTTTATTTTTCATATATTTATGCATTATACACCTTAGCTATAAGAAAAAATGTTTTGATTATATGCTTCTTGCAGTTAATCTCTTGTTATTTAAACAAAAAAATTTTCAGGTCTATCTTGGGAGTATTTGTAACTTCTAATTTTTGAAATGACTGAATTAAGAACTTGGATGCTTATTCTTTTGGTTTGTTTGCCTAAAAACCAATCCACAATCTGATTGTCTCTTGGGAGATGGAGGTGCCTTGAAAACTTTCATATTAAGAATGTGCGTGAGGCTTTTTTCTTTGGAAGAGTCTCAGATCTAAAATTTTCTCTACATAAGGTGGCATATATAAGTTTTGCTTCATTGGAACATTTAGAATGTTATAAAAATGTTGCCATTCTGTTAGATTGCTAACTATATATTCATCTCTGATTTGGCTCTACATAAGTGATAGGATTTGTTATTCTAAAGGTGATAAACTTGAAAATACCAGAATCTTGAGTTTTACTTGAAATTCTGCAGCATTTCCAGGTGGAGTGAAAGTAATAGAAAGGGTTTTGTGCAATGACTCAAAGGTAAAAGTGCTGTTAAGTTTCAAGAATAAATACTTTCAACCCATTTAGCCCTCTGCTTGACTATGTATTACGGAACTAGTGAACCTTAGGATTTTCAAAATTGGAGTCTCAACTTTCAGGGAGGTGGGCTCCCAGGATGGTACCATTGCTCTTTCCTAGCTAACCCTAGATACGGCAGCTCTTTAATGTACTTTAAAAAGCAAATATATATTACTAAGGAAAAAAAGTTATTTATAATTGCCTTGTCATAATTGTGAAGGTGTTCTAGAGCCATTTGCATACAATTTAATATAATTTCATTCCATTCTATTGTTTACACAATGATTACTCAAA
>PVLA01018370.1:0-14716 GCA_004027455.1 Hydrochoerus hydrochaeris | reverse complement strand
CAAATTTTAAGGTCAGGCATTTTGTGTAGCAATGGGAGAAAATCAGCTAAGATACCCAACTATGATACGGAACATCGAGCTGTATTTCTCCAATGTGTAATGTAGTGCTCAGTGACAATCCTCTCTTGCTTCCTCCCTCTGTGCTATGATACTCTGCCTCTGATCTTAACTATTCTACTAAAAACTTCAGTGAGATCCACAGTGTAGATCGCAAACACCGATGAGTTCATGCAGCATTAGTCTTTCTACACCTGGCTTAGTGCACTTCACCTTATGTCCTCCGGGTCTATCCATGGTTTAACACAGCATTAAATTCTCCTTATGGCCACATAGGATTCCACTGTGTATAAATGCCACATACTATCTGGTCTTCAGCTGATGGGCTCGTACTTAGACAACATTTTGAAAATAAAATGCTTTAAATAGTAATAATAAATTATAAACATTTATTAGTAATTATATCAGAATAATTTATCATTATGCCCCAATGTTATGGGAATTTCCTAGACCTACAGGATGTGACTCAAAATGTCGTCATGCTTACATATGTATTCAACAAAATTAAATATTTGTCCTAATATTCGTTTACAAATCATTTTCTTTCATGATCTTAAGGATGCTGCGTTACATGAGTTTTGTCACTTTTCTGACTCAGTATGTGTAATGATGATGGAGAGTGAGTCTTAAGTTTGAGAATAAAAGCAGAGGCATTAAGCCAAGGGTGTGTGTGACTGCTACTACCTGAGCATGACAGAAATACTGCCACAATTTTGTTTCCTTATATTAACTTAACTGTGTCACTAGAGAATATTGATAGGTAGGAATTGTTGTATCTGTAGTAGTAAAATGTGAAATAACATCAGTAATAATTAGACAAAAATAATAATACACCTTGTTCCTTCTTCTCATTCTCTATATAGTAATGATTCATAGAAAATTATTTGCAAATTAGGAAATAGAAACAGCAGAACTGAAACACTGTTACTTTATAGAGATTATAAACTTATTTCATGCAATATATACAGTAACCATAAATAGGTAAATAGATACAAGTAGATCTATATGTAGATAGATAGATAGCTAGATTGGTAGATACATAAACACACACACGACACATGCTACTGTGTGTGTGTGTGTGTGTGTGTGTGTGTGTGTGTAGGTGTAAGCTGTGAGTGTGCCGTGCTCCTGGCTCAGGTCGTCCATGTCTAAGGCTGGAGAAACATCAGTGGAGCGCTGCTCTTCACCTCCAGAAACACTCCTGGAGCGAATCTGTGAGTAACTAAATGTTTGAGTTCCCCACGTGAAACCGGGACATTGGCTGGGCCTGCTAGGACTTTGATGCGGTCCTTACAATGAGGCAGTCCATTGGGATGGGTTATACCAACAGAGTATCAAGGTGTAACCAAAACTGTGTTATGTGACATGGTAAATATTTCCAGATGGATCACCCTGAAATTTTGCACATTAGAAATCATACATTTCTGGTTTGTCTTTCAGCCACCGGAATGTGAGGAGCACTGAGAAATGTATTTAAGTAAAGTCCTTTTGCACTGTCCCTTAGTCACTGGCATGAGTAATATTCTGTAAGAACCCTGTGCTGGTGACACCGTGTGGAGACAGTTGACCTCTGCATGCTGCACTGGTAGGTCTGTCTGTCCCGGTAGGATCATGGCCAGAGCTGATCTCCACCAGAAACCCTTCCTTACTGGCAGGAGCAGTGATGGCACTGGGAGAGTCTCCTGCTAAACTGAGCAGGCGTGACACTGGGCTGACTCAGTGGTCCCTTAGTTCCTGGAGCACAAGGAGGCTTTGCCAACATGGCTGAAATATTTCACTCACAGTACTTACTGTAACATGTCACAGAAAATGGAGGTCAGATACAGAGAGCAATAAGGGTCAGTACAGAGAACGGCAGAGTACCAAGAGCAATAGAGTTTAGAAATCTTTTTTCCTTGTGGTGCATTCTGGCCTGTGCTTGGACCCCCAGCACTCTGGGGGCTGAGAGGAAGCATCCCATGCTGAAGGGCAGCCTGGGCAACTCAGTGAGCTAGTGAGACCTGGTCTCAAAACAGAGACTTTTTAACATGGTTACAGGTAATGTCAGTGCAAAACAATGAGCTCAATCTGGAGCCTTTGAAAAAATAAATAATAAGAAATTGAAATTTTTTAAAAAATAAATCAATGAATGTATTAAATTAAATTAAAATTGTTTCCCCTCCAATACTCCTTATATAAAGACACTTTCTAGGTGGAGCAATTATGGGTGTGGTGGCCATGATGACAACCATGGGAATGGTGGGCTTCTACTCCTGCTAGTAGCACACACTTAATGAGTGTTAATGGGTGTCAGGCATTGTGCCAAGCAAGGATGTGTGTTACTTCAATTTTATGAAAAGAAAAGCTTTCAGTGTGAATGTCAATTCCCACGCATTGTGATAGAGTGATTGCAGTTTTCAGGAGTTAAATGTGTGCCTGAAAACAGTGAGAAATTAATCAAGGAAAATACCTTGATTTGAAATGCTGAGATTGACTTTGCATGTCCCATAATTCAGAAACATCATTTTGGGAGTGAGGCCTAGTGATTAAGCTGAGATACAAATAAAGCAAAATGATAGGTTATTGCTAATAAAGCTGACTTTAGACAAAAGAAAATATTTATCCAATCTCAATAAAAATGTCCTTTATTGAGGAAGTGGAAGTTTAGTTACAATTGCCCAGGTGATAAAAATCCCTGCCCAGGTGATAGGTACAGAAGATACCTTCGGACGGGACCAAGGGAGGGAAGCGAGTTCCTCTGGTGGGGGAGAGGAATCATCAGAGGCAGATTACAGGTGAAGGGATGAAGAAGGCTCTTCGGTGTTCATGAAACGCTTTGAGGAGAAGAAGAAGGTGCTGCCGTAGAAGGAGATGAGCCAGATTCCCTTTCCTTTTCATGACCTGAGGAATCCTGAGGGTGTTACTTGCTCTTGGGAGGGCACTTCTGCTGGCAGGGTGGGGGAGTATACACAGGAGGGCACTTTGGTTGTGGAGGTGGGCACGGCTCAGGGCACTTTGGAGGTGGGCACGGCTCCGGGCATCTTGGGATTGGGCACGGCTCCGGGCATTTTGGGATTGGGCATGGCTCAGGGCACTTTGGGGTTATGACCACAGGAGGTGGCTGGCAGGGCTGCTTGCACTGCTGCTGTTGATAAGACATGTTTCTGGAGTCTCAGAATCTGAAAGGAATTATATGGCAATGTTCAGAAGAAAGAATTCACATGCTGAAAAGAAGAAAAACTTATGCAACACCAAGGCATATTGCTCCTCTTGCTTACAGTATTCTGTCCTTAAGACTATGGATTCTCTCTGTCACTTTATCAATCTACTTCCTCAGGCTCGGGGAAGACATTTTCTTACAAAAGTCCTGAGCATCTCACTCAGCCCCTGTCATCATTATCTCCTAAGAACTTCAGGGGGCAGATTGGAGAACAGAGCAATAACTGGGCAAAAGAATTGAAGGAACTCACAGCAGATTAAGTCATACACCTCTGAAAGGAACAACAAAACCTATGAGAAAGAGAAAAATACTTCATCCAGCCTTTTCATTCAAGTCCAGGTTTCCCCATTACCCTAGTGTTCCATGGGGATATCAAGGTGTCCAGCCAACAAAAGGAAATGAAACCCATAACACTGTATCCTTTTACTAGGTCTTAAGCTTCCATCAGTGAAGTAACACCCATCACATAATCGTAAATTGAGCACAGCTGTCTTGCTATCTCAGATTAAGTTCAGCCAACAACTGAGGACACTAAGAAACAGACCGACTCAAAATATCAGACTCACCAGTTTCTGGAGAGCAGTTTGGGACTCTACTGCCAGAAGTATAGTAGCTGTGCGCTGGAGCACCTCTTTATAGGGCTTTCTGAACCACCCGACAGGAAGTGGAAGTTCCAAACGCAGGGCTGGCCCAGCAATTGCCTAACTGAAATGCAAATCCATCCATAACTGGCTGGACAGGGACTTTGCAGAATAGGAAATAACCTGCTCCAGAATCGCATGATTGTATTAAGTGCTCATGAATCAGAATCTACCTGGGCAGCCAGTTTCCTTTACCTCATGGCAGTGCAGGAATTTGGAGGTTTTGCCAACTGATTCTCAAAGGTTCTCTTTGTCTCTTGGAACAATAATCCCCTCCCATTGTATGACATCCTTGAATCTCAAGACTATTTGGTGCCTGAAATGAAATGAAATGACAATTCATTAACTTCTAGATGATGCCAAGAGAAACATTATAAGACTAATAGTCATCAGTGAAGAGAAAGGAGTTAATGGGAATGACATCAGTAAACTAGTCACAGAAGTAATGGCAAAAATGTTCCAAACATGGAGGAAAAATCTGATATCCAGATACATGAGGCACATAGAATGTCAAACAGTCACAGTCAACATAAGTCTACACCCAGACATATAATAATTAAGATCCCATACATACAGCATAAACACAGCATCTAAAAGCTGGTAGAAAAAAGACACACTACTCACTTATCAAAGAAAATCCAATGGAATCATGGCAGAGTTTTCAGCACAAACCTTCAAGTTAAGATGTGCTTGGAGTGAAGTATGTCAAGTCCTGAAAGAAAACAACATGCAACCCAGACTGATTCACCCTGAAAAACTTAATTTCAACTCTAATGGAGAAGCAAGATACTTCCATGACAAAGAACAACTGAAGAAATTCATGTCTTCCAAACCAATTCTATAAAGAGTACTGAAAGACATATTAGATAGAGATAAAAATGACCACAATTTCCAGAACAACAACAGAAAGAAACCACCAGACAAAAGCAATTAAACAGGACTAAAAGCAGAAAACTAACATCAGGAACATAACATCACAAAGCCAGTACATATCAGTTATATCTATCCATGTAGATAGCCTCAATTCACCTATTAAAAGAAATAGATTGACAGAATGGATCACAAAAGAGGATCCCAAAATATGCTGTCTACAAGAAACACATCTGACTCTAAAGTAAATGCATAGATTAAAAGTCAAGGGATGGAAAACAGTATTCCATGCAACAGGAAACCAGAAAAAAAGCTATTCTGTTTGCAGAATATGTGAACTCTAAACCTACAATGATTAAAGATGATAAAGAAGTTTACTACATACTTGTTAGTGGAAAAATGCAAGAGAATAACTAAGAATTATAAATATTTATGCACCAAATACAGGAGAAACAAACTATATGAGACAAATTCTAATGTACATGAAAAACCAAATGCACAAGAACACAATTGTAATAGGTACCCCATTGTAATCAGTACCCCATTGTCACAAAGAGATAGATCAACTAGACAAAAAGTCAGCAAAGAAATAACAGAACTGAGTCAAATCTTTGAGCAAACAGACTTAGTAGATGTTTGCAGAGCATTCCACCCAATCACATCAGAATATCCATTCTTCTAGGCTGCACTTGGGACATTCTCCAAAATAGATCATATATTAGCCTATAAAACATTTTTATGTAAATACAAAGGGATTGAAATTATCCTGTGCAGATTATCTGACCATAGGTAGATATTGAGATTGGAAGCTAATGGTAACAGAAATTGAAAATTGTACAAAAACTTGGAAATTAAATCACAAAATTTTGAACAATCAGTGGGTCACAGAAGAAATTAAAGATGAAATTAAGCAATAACTACAATTTAATGAAAATGCAGGTGCAACATACCAACACCTGTGGGACACAATGAAAGTGGCCCAACGAGCAAAATATATAGGAATAAATAAATTGTCATATCAAGAAAACAGAATGAGCACAACCAAACAACCTAATGCTACATCTCAGTCTTCTAGCAAAAGAAGAGCAAGTCAAACTCAAAGACCATAGAAGAGAGGAAACTGTAAAGATCAGAGCAGAAATTAATGCAGCTGAGACTAAAAAAAAAAAAATACAAGGAATTAATGAACCAAAGACGTATTTTTTGAGAGAATAAACAAAACTGATAAAACTCTAGCCAACCTAACCAAGAAAAAGAAAGAAAACCTTAACTTCATGTAATGAGGATTAAAAAGAGAGAAATTACTACCAATCCCATGGAAATTCAAAAGATCATGAATACCCACTATGAACATCTCTACTCACATAGGATGTAAATCACAGAAGAAATGGACAGATTTTTAGAAACATATAAATTACCAAAGCACAACCAAGAAAACAAAACAATTTCGAGTAGCTCAATATCAGCTATAGAAACTGAAAATGTGATTAAAAGCTTAGCAACAGAGAGAAGCCAAGGTGCTGACAGATATACAGCTGAATTTTACAAGAAATTTAGACAAGGTTTGATGCCAATACTCCTCCAACACTTCAATGAAATTTAAGGGACGCAATCCTCCCTAACTTATTCCAAGAACCAAGTTATTCTGATTCCAAAACCAGAGAAAGACCCAACCACAAAAGAGAACTGTAGGCCAATTTCATTAATGAACATTGATGCAAAGATTTTCAGTAAAATACTTCCAAAGAGAATGCTGTAAGTCATCAAGAAGATTATACATCACAACTAAGTGGGATTTATTCCAGAAATGCAGGGATGGTTTAACATATGCAAATCAATTAATGTAACACACCACATCAACAGCCAAAACCAAAAACACATGGTCATTTCAATACATGCAGAAAAAGCTTTCATAAAGTCCATCACTTGTGCATGATAAAAACCCTTCAGAAACTCAGAATAGATGGTATCTACCTCCATCTGATAAACGTCATCTACAACAAACCAATAGCCATCATACTAAATGGACAAAAACAGAAAGCCTTCACTCGAAAATCAGGAACAAGACAAGAATGTACATGATCACCGTACCTATTCAATATGGTTTTAGAAATAATTGCCAGAGCAATCTGACTAGATAGAGAAAGAACAGGAATAAAGATAAGAATGGAAGAAGTTAAATTTTCGCTATTTGGAGGTTACATGTCACTCTATATAGAAGACCCAAAAATCTCCATTGAAAGACCACTAGAGTTAATAAGCAAATTCAGCAGTGTAGCTGGATACAAAGTCAACACTCAAAAATCAACAGCATTCCTATACACAAACAAAAAACATACTGAGAGAGAAATTATGGAAACATCGCCTTTCACAGTAGCATGTAAGAAATGAAATACTTGGGACTCATGCTGAACAAGAATGTAAAAGTTCTATATACTGAAAATTATACTATTCTAAAAAGGAGATTGAAGAGGATATTAGAAAATGGAAGGATCTTCCTTGCCTTGTCTATTAAAAACCACCGTGGTGAAAATGTCCATACTCCCAAAACTGTTACACAGATGTAATGTAATCCCAATCAAAATACTATTAACATACTTCACAGATCTAGAGAAAACACTCCTAAGGTTCATTTGGAAACAGAAGAAACCTAGAACAGCAAAGGCAGTTCTGGGCAACAAAGGCAAGGCAAGAGTCATCTCAATTGCTGATGTGAAATTATACTTCAATGCTACAGTGATACAATCAACATGCACTGGCAAAGAAATATAGCTTGGGAAGAGTGGAACAGGTTAGAAGAGGCAAACACTACTACAAAGAGACTCAGACACTTTATATTTAACAAAGGGACTAAACATATTCACTGGAAGGTGGATAGCCTCTGTAATAAATAGTGTTGGAAAAATTGGCTTTCCACATGCTGAAGACTGAAACTAGACCCATGCCTATCACCAAGTACTAAAATAAAGAAAAATGGATCAAATATCTAATATATAAAAACAGAAATACTACATCTACTGAAAGATAAGGTAGGTAGAAATCTTGGAGACAAGTGGGTAAGGCAGAGAATTCATGAACGTTTCACAAAACACACGGGAAATACTTCAAAGAGTCAACAACTGAGATCTCATCACATTGAAAATTTTTCTGACTTCAAAAGAAATCAGTATAACTAAAAAGAAATCCCACAGAGTGGGAAAGAATTATAGTGAGCAACCACTCAGAGAAATGACTTATATCCAGAACATATAAAAAACTGAAAAACATCAAGCTGCCCAAATTCAAAGACCCTCTCCAAAACACACATCTCTCAGATGAAGCTACACACATGGCAAGTAAGTACATGTAGAAATATTCACTATCACTGGTCATTCGAGAAATGCAAATTCAAACAGCACTGATTTAATGTCATTCCAGAAAGAACAGCTGCTATCAAGAAATCCACTGATAATAAATGCTGGTGAGGCTGTGGGGAAAAAGGGCCACGTCGTCACTGTTGGTCGGAGTGTGGACTGGTGCAACCACTATGGAAATCACAATGGAGATTTCTCAGAAGACTAGGATTGGAAGGTCGATTTGATCTACCTATTTCCATCCTGCATATTTTCCGAGAAAAATTGGAAAAGTCATGCCCCAGCAACATATGTGCACCCATGTTCATATGTTTATAATAGTTAAATCTTGGAAACAAACAAAATGCCCATCAACTGCACAGTGCATGAAAAAGATGTGGTATTTTTATAAAGTGGAATAGTACTCAGCTATCATAAAGGATGATTTTGAGACTTTTATAGGTAAATGGAGACAATTGAGACTCTTCTCATAAGTGAAATAAATCAGATTCCTGATTGTAAATATGACATGGTCTCTCTACTATAAAAAATAACAAAAACTGAAGCAGTAATAAGATCCAAAGTTTATAACAGATGTTAAACTAAAGAAAGGGAAGAAAAGTGCTCGAAAGGATATAACTGCATGTATGTTTAAGAGTGTAAAATGGATAACCATACTACTAAGTTTTTGTTGGTTAAATGAACACAGTGTCTTGTACTGTCATTGTGTGATTGTCTGTCCCTTTTTATGTTTGATTTTTTAACCTGAATAACTATTTTTAAGATGACAATAGGTAATTTATCAACTTGTGATCTCTTATTTTTTTGAAACTGTGTAATATTTCTACACTTTTTTCTCTTTTGTTTCTCTAAATAAAATAAGGAAAAATATTTATCTAAAAGTGTTACTACACTAAATGTCTTCATGCTTAAGTAGTGAGTATGATTTGCAGTCATATCCAAGTGAATACCTCTCAGCACCACAACCAAGTAACCAGAACAAACAAACAAATAAAAACAACAACAACAACAAAAATGGAGCAGTGGATGTTATTTCTTCCTCATGCCCAAGTGGATTAACAGGGTCTTCATTCCATGCAGTTCCATCCCTCATGGGATCAAGGCTCTTTGAGTGACTTGTCCTACTCTGAATGCAGACTCAGGAGTAGGAAAAAATGTGCTGAATGTTGAGAGACACATCTGACCCACTTGTTACTGGAAAGTACATAACTCCTACTGTTCTGTAGGCTTGGGTAGAACCTGGGCACATGGCCCTATCTCCCTTACAAAGACATGCAGTTTACAGTTGTGCCCAGAGGAAAACACAGATTTTGATGAACCTTTCATGGTTACCCACAGTCTACACTGCTGGTCCTCAAATACCACTTACTTCTCTTGTGTCACAGGCAGAACACAACTCCTCCAAGAAGAAGCTCCTATTCTACTCAAACTCTTGGGTCTCTGAGTATCACAGAAGTTTCCACATCGTCTTTTCATGAATGCTATGGGTTAAGCATCTTGAAAGACACACATGAAACACTTCTTCCTGCTACTCAACCTCCAATGGTGGTGCATGTTCAGGAGACCTGGGTAGAAATTAACTCACCAAGGGAAAATAGCATAGCATAAAAATTACTTCATGGGCTTTAGCATTCTGCAGTTCACTCAGGAAAGCAATAGGAAGCCACACACATACACCCATCCTCCTGCTCCCAAGATCCCCCAAGCATTTGGGGGATTTTTTTGTTGCTTTATTTTTTTGGCTTTTTTATCTTTGCACTGAAAATTGAACCTCCCACTTGCTGTGCAGGTGCTGTATCCCCAGAGTTTCTTGTTTATAACACAAACTGACAATCACCAAAAGTTAAAGGAGGAAAGGTTTATTTCAGCTCGCAATTTGTAGTTTTCAGTCCATAGTTGGCTGGTTCCAGTGCAGCGTGGCAAAGCAGAGGAACACCATAAAGGAGAAACCATCCATGTGATAGAAAGCAGAAGGCAGTGAGCAGCAGGCAGCAGGGAACCACCCACCCTGCCTCTCCATTTTATCCCATCCAGGATAACAATGCTCTGGATGGTGTCAGTTACAACTGTGCTAATTCAAATCAGTGGACTAACTTAGTACCACAAAACCTTGAACCCAGTATCACGTGCCCTGGATCCAGCCAGTTCTGATAAGATGCACTTCTGAGGGCATGAGGCCTTGGGGGATACCTAAGTGTAGGGATTTAAAGTCTATCCATGTTGTGGTGTATATCAAAACTTCACTCTTCTTGGCTAAATAACATTCTATAGTATTGTACATATTTATGAGCTGCGATGTGATATTTCTTTGTTATGTGATATTTCAATATATGTATACACTGAATAATGTGAAAGTCAGGGCAAGGATATCTAACACCCAGATCATAGAATATTTATTATTTTTTGCAAAAAATATTGAAAATTCTTTCTACTATCATTTAATATACCATATAATATTATCCACAGTCATCCTACTATGCTATACAACACTAAATAGTATTTTTCCGGTATCTAACAAATTGCTTTGTGTCAATTCTCTCCTTATTCTCTCCCCATTCCTAGCTGTGGTACTCAGCCTCTGATAACTACTATACTACTATCAACCTCTATGGGATCAACATTTTAGATTCCAAAGAATTAATGCAGTACTGGTTTTTCTATACCTGCTTTTGTCTACTTGTCATAATGTCCTCCAGGTCTCTCTGTGTTTTAATAATGCAGGAGAAGTCTCATTTTCTATGACCAAATAGTATTCTGGTGTACGTACCACATGCTATTTGATCATCAATTCATGGGTGCTTAAGTGAAGAATATTTTGAAAAGTAAATTATAAAATATTAATATATTTTTCATTATACCAGCAAAAGTTAACGTTATGATTCAGACTATATATGCAGTGCTCACCTGATTCGCAAATACTTTTGTTTATGAACAATTTGACAAAAATTTGTTTTTGTTTACAACACTATGTTGCATAACAATCACACTCTCAGCCATCTTACTTACTTCCAGAAACATAAATGAGCCATTTCTTCCAGAATCATGGAAAGAATTCATGAACCAATGTACTACAGAGTTCCTTAGCATGTGCTAAACAAAGATCATCATGCATAATTATGTATTCACTAAATTTGAACATTTTTCATGATATTCACCTTTCAAATAATCTTTTTAAATGTTCTCAATAACCATACCTTGTATGTTTCATAGTTTATCTAAGTTTAAGTAGTTCTCTAAGTTATGTAAGTGTATGTAGTTTGTCTAACTTTATGAAAAGATGATGGAGAATGAGTTTTAAATTTGGATCAGATAAAAGCAGTGGGCAGTAAGCCAAAGGAGTGTGTAGCTGCCATTTCACTGAGTATAGCAAAAATGTTTGATAACAATTCCTGTTTCTGGGCTGGGGATTTAGTTCAGCAGCCTAAGCGCCTGCCTTGCAAGCACGCAGTCATGAGTTCGATCTCCAGTACAAACAAAAAAAAAGAAAAAATAAACAAACAAAAAACAATTCCTGTTTCTTTATATGGATTTCACATATTTATGACTGTAAAATCTTGATTGGTAGGGACCATTCTATCTGTAGCAGTAAAACATGAGATAAAATAAGGAACAATTAGACAAAAATAAAAACAAAACATGTTCCTGTCATTCTTCATGAAGTAAAGACTCATAAATTTCTTTATAAATTAGGAGGCAGAAGAAGAACAATTGAATCAAACACTACTGGTGACAGGAAGATTATGAAACATAATTTGCTCAATATATATGATAACCATTGATGATACATCAAAGATAGTTAGATGATTGATGAGAGATAGATGGATGGATAGACAGATAATTAGATACACAGATAGGCAGATGATAGATCAGGCCAAGTGGTGCTCTGTGTGTGCGTGCGTGTGTGTGTGTGTGTGTGTGTGTGTAGGTAAAGAGTGAGTATACTGTATTCCTGTCTTCGTCCTCAATGTCCAAAGTGGAAGAATCATTCTTAGGGTATTGCACTTTCCTCTCCAGAGACTCCTCATGTAGCTTATCTGTAAGTAACTGAATATTTGACTCTAACACGTGAAACTATAACATGACCAGGGCTGCCTTCAATTCAATTGTTCAGCACTTTTGAATGGAAAGTATAAACCAGAGTATCAAGATGTAAGCAAAACTGTGTCATCTGACACTATAATCCCTCTTCAACAGATAATTTTGTATAGCAGAAATAAGATATTTCTCTAAGGATCTGTGAATCAGCCATAGCATATAAAACTGATAAGGAAAATCGTGCATAATGTCCCTTTACTCTGCCCTTTCCAAGTCACTGGTGTGTGTAACATTCTCCAACAAACTTGTAACGATGACATCATGTGTAGACTCTGGGAATGTTCAGTTTGTCCCCATAGGATAATGGCTAGAGCAGGTCTCCAGAAAAAACCCTGGTCCTTTGTCAGGAGCAATGACAGTTCTGGGAGTGTACCCTGACGCACTCAGCAGATATGATGCTGGGATGACTCAAAGATTCTGGAGCAGCCTTCAGATTGAGAAAAACTGAAAGACAGAAAGTCTGCATTGTTCAAAATCAAGAAGATGACATTTCAGTGACAGTCACAGAATCCAAGCAAGTCTCCACCACTCACCAGTTAACTGAAACTGAATGCTAAGGTGTAAGGTGGTCCGGTCTCAGAGTCACTAGGATTTAACATTCCATTGAGATGTGGGAACAGTGCACCTTTTATTTTCCAGTGATCCTGTCAAACCAGTTATGAATGAATTTGCATTTTGATGAGGAAATTAGTGGGACAAACCAGTGTTTAGAACTTGCCTTTCCCCGGGTGGGGCAGCAGGCCCTATAAAAAGGTTCCCTGATCCACAGCTACAACACTCCTGATACCCAGTCCCAGTTGGCCTTGAAGAACTTGGTGAGTCTGATTTGTTGAGTTTGTCTCTGTTTTGATCTTCTTAGGTACTGAATTTAACCAGGACACAAGAAGTTTGGTGGGTTCAAGTTATGATCATGACATGGAGGATATTTACTTAAGGGACCCTTAGGATTGTGATACAATCACAATGTATTGGCTTGCTTTTTCTTTATTGGTAGATAGTTTGATGTTCACATGGGGAGAAAAAGCACCAAGGAAAGGTGGATTAGAATTAGAACAAATCAAAATTACTTTCTCTTTTCCATATATTTTCAGGGTCTCTATAAAAGATTCTTGCCTTAGCAGTTATGAAATCCTTCAGTCAGTTCTTCCTCCAGGGCCCTTTGGTCTCCACCCAGTCAGTCTACTGGGACTTGACAAGACTTTGAAACTTGGGACTGCCTTTCTTGAAGCTGTTCTTTTCACCCAAGTAACATTACCAGGTCCTTTGGTAGAGATACTTTCTCTGGGAAAATGGCACAAGATAATAGAAAGGTTTTTATTAAGGTAAAGGTAAACTGCTCTAGTGGGAGAGGCTAGAAACTTGTAAAGGGTGCTTGAGAACCAAGAAAGTTCAAATTGAGAGCAATAATATGACATGATAGTACATAACATTTTTCATATGTTTTCTAGGGAAAACCCTAATTCTGAACATTGTCACATACTTCTTTCAGATCCTGAGATACAAGAAAATGTCTTATCAACAGCAGCAGTGCAAGCAGCCTTGCCAGCCACCGCCTGTGGTCATAACTCCACAGTGCCCTGAGCCGTGCCCACCTCCAAAGTGCCCTGAGCCATGCCCACCTCCAAAGTGCCCTGAGCCCTGCCCACCTCCACAACAGCAATGCCCCTCTGTGCACACTCCCCCACCCTGCCAGCAGAAATGCCCCCCCAAGTGCAAGTAACGGCTTCAAGATTCATCTGAGTCATGAACGCAGAAGAATAGGCTCCCCTGCTTCTGCTGCAGCACCTTCCTCTTCCCTCAAAGGCCATCACATGTCCTGTAATGCTTTAGCCTGTAATCTGCCTGGGAAGGGTCCTGGCAGCTCAGCAACCCTCTGTGCATCCTGAGTCCTCAGCTGTGTCTGCATCCCAGCCCTGTGGGAGGAAGATCAACAACTGTCTCCTTGGTCTCTAGCCCATGATGTCCTGCATGTCGATGTGACATCTGGGCAGCGATTTTTACCACCTACAAAATTGTAACTTTTCTTTCACTTCTTAATAAAGTACACTGTTGGTTGAATTGTTGCACATTTTCTTTCTTCTTCTAATTTTGGTTGATTTCCATATTTGCTTAATTTCTAGTTCAGATTCCTCCCAAGTAGTGAGGTATCAATCTAGTTTGTATCAAAAGTTATTCCCACATTATTTCAAGATTTTGATATTTTCTGTGGTTACTGTTTGCTTGTTTTGAGCAACCAATTAGTTAAATCCTCAGAGTTTCAATCTCTCTGTGACATTTGGGACTGGTATTTCTAGCACAAATTTGCCTGTGATGTAAAATTGAATCAACATATAATTTCCATAGAACAATGCCAACACCTTGGTAACTCTCGGTGCACAAGGAATTGTATTACAAAACAATCATTCTTGTTTTCATCAGCACCAGTACCAACACTCCTATAATTGTTTCAGCAAGAGTCTTCAGATAGCTAGTATATTGACAAAAGGATTTTCATTTTACTT
>PVLA01018369.1:0-14715 GCA_004027455.1 Hydrochoerus hydrochaeris | reverse complement strand
CACTGCCCCACCAGAACCCCATCCCTCATCCCCACACTGGGTGTCAGGCTCCCTGGCTGGATACCTAAGGTTCTCTGCTGGCTTCCTGTGGCCAGGACAGGGTCCCCATCTGAGGGGTCCTTGATGCTCCAGGCAATGTGATCTGACTTATCATTGTTATTTTTATGCCCAGGTGGTTCTGAGCAGGGAGCTCTGCCTCAGGGCCCTTAGCTAAAAGTGAGGTGGGAAGGCCCCTATGCTCTGTTCTGGGAAGTCGGCTGAGCCACAGTGGGGTCTCAGCTGAGGGCCCTGTGCAGGGGACATACACACGCTTCACAGAGCAAGAGGCCTGTCCTCTCCCTGCCCTCTTGGACTCCTTGCCTGTCCCTTGGGGTCCTGCTGCCCAGGCATTGCTAGTGCTTCTCCTACAGCTTTGTGGGGTGAGGGTGGCAGCCATTTTGTGTGTGAGAAATGAGGCCTGCAGTGCTCTGGCTTGTCCCCCAGGCCCAGATGGGAATATGCAGGACCTCTTCGGCTGCCACACTTGTCTATGTTGGGCTCACAGCTAGCACCCTCAGGTGCTGACCTTGGCCTGACACTCAATCAGGTGACCAGCATCCAGCAGGCTGGGGCCCTCAGCCAGCTTCCATGGCCAATGAGGGCCAGCATGTGCTGTACACATGTTGGCCTGCAGCTCTGTGTGGCCCTTGCTGCCTCTGGACATGCCATGTCCTTGCTGGGCAGCAGTGAAGATGTAGGGACCATGTGTGAAGCCTGTCCGAGGTCTCCCAGGGGTGCCTGCAGCATCCTCCCTGGGGATGTAGAGTAGACATGGGCCAGGTGTATCTTCTGCTGCACACTTTGACATCTCTGCAGGCTTCATGTTGCCAGGAGTCTCTCCATGCCTCTGCTCCCAGCACACAAGGAGGACTGGACAGCCTTTTGCCTGAGTGGCCAGCACAGGCCCTGTGAAGGTGTGTGGCCCTTGGGAGGGGCATCAGAATGCACCATGCCTGTGGTCCCCACACACATGGCTGATAACTTGACTTTATTAGGTCTGCCACCCTCAAGGATTTTCCTGTATGTGGCAAGACACCAGAAGGGCTGATGGAGAAGTGGGCCAGGCAGAGTCTGGGGTTGGGGACGGGGGTCATCAGACAGGCTGTATCTGTCTGATATCATCTGCCCTTGGGACAGACAGCATGGGTAATGCTGAGGGAAACTATAGAGTACCCCAGGAGTGTTACTGGGATGCTGGGTTTACCTCCTACGTTGATAAAGAATGAAAATGTGGATGGAGGACATAGGGTGCAAAGAAATTTATTTAAAAAATATGAAAGCAAGGAAGTAAAGCTCCTGCTAGCCAGGAGGGAGCCTTATGCAGGATGTCTACAAGGGCTTTTTGTTTGAGGGTTTTTAAGGGATTTAGGAGGGAACTCGGACCATTGTGTAAACATCTCTACCCTAGAGACTACATATTTGGGGTGTGTGTGTTCCAATTTATATAGTGTTTACGCAGGACCCATGAGCACTTGAGCCAAGGGCCTGCCTGCTCATACTCTGGGGAGGTCCCACACAGTAAAAGAACACCTGATGGGATATTTTTTATACAATCCCAGGAGGGTCATGACTCAAATGATTCCATTGTGGGTTTCCTGACTCCATTTTTGAGTCACTGTCCTTATTGCCTAATATAATCCTAACTTTTGTCTCACTAATTCCTGTTACATTTCCCTCTCTGAAGAGGAGACCTTGATTATTGTTAGAGGAAACGGACAAAGGCCTCACTGGCTGTTTCACACTGTACAGGGGGAAGGAGAAGGGGTCAGAAGTCAGAGGCATCCTCTACAGGACCTGTCTAATGGCCTGTGATAGAAGTTAAGTGAGACCTCCAATGAGGATCACGCCTATCTGAGCATCTGATGTTTAATAGACTCTAAGCAAGAGGAAAAGATATAGGGGTGAGACTATTCTAGGAAGGAGCCCAGATTAGAGATGGATCTGGCCTTTGGGAAGGTGGATTGGCTTAAGCATCAGGTGTCACAGAGGGTATTGCAACAGTGCATTTTCCCAAGCATGAGAAGGACAGAGCATAAGAGTTTCCTTCAGAGGAAACAGAGCTTGGTTCCTGTAAGGGAGACTAGGGTGTGGGTGTGTGGAGTTTGTCCTATGTGTAGGCAAACTTAAAGCTGGACTGTAAGCCTGTCCATGAGGGAGAAGCTGGGATCCTAGGGTAACGAGCGGCTTATGGAAGCTCTGGTTCCAGAAAACCAGGCATCTATGCCCAGAGGGGTTTCTTTAATGGCGTGATTGTGGTGGCCTTGACTCAATGTTTTGATTGATGAGTATGAAAAGCAAAAACCTAGGCACAAGGTAATGTCCTGTCTCATTGATTACAAGGCCCACACACTGGCAGAGATAATACAGGTGTGATTATTGGTGTCCTTCTGTTCTAACATGGGTTCTATCCCTGTTCTTCAATTGATGTGCCTTTTGGCCACCAAAATGAGTGGGAGAAGTTGAGACATTCATAGTACTTCTTGCTATGTTTCCTTTCTGGTTCCCAGTGAGGCCCACTGTCTATTTCAACACAGTCTCATATAATTGGAAGGAGACAGAGTCTAAGAGGAGTTTAAGAAACCCCAGTATGGGTCCTTTGTCATTAAGTTTCAAGAAGCATTAAGAAAATCTAAGAAGTAGAGATATAACCTGTCCTGCAGGCTTTTAGCTTTGTCCTGAGTGAGTATTTATCTGGTTTGGAAATTGAGGCCTAGGCCCATTTAAACTTTGCCCCTCAGAGGGTACAAGGACCAGGTATGAGTAAAAAAGGTTAGTCAGTGGTTTTTTTTAGGGTTTGGGGGACAAATGAGTCCCAGTTTTTGTGGATTATAAAGTCTAAAAGGGTGATTGGAGCTGAGTCTGAACTTTCTATTTTCTGAAAAAAAAAAAAGTCAAAGAGAGAGAAGGTGTCCTTTGTTTCCCCAATAAAAGTACCCCCAGCTGAGGCATCCCTTGGCCACCTGCGGGGTCCTAGTTGCTGGTGACCACAAACTAGGACTGAGAGTGAGTGAGGCTGCAGACGGGCATGCCCTTTGCTCTTTCTTCTGTCCCTGCAGCCCTTTGGTTTTGAACATAAGTTGAACTTCTTTTCCCAAAAGAAATTGAAATACTTCTGTTGCTGACACTGAAGAGCATTTTAGTAAAGACTCCAGTTAGACCCTCTGCTATGGCACTCAAAGCAGCCATGAAGCCAGGCAAGTTATCCATCTAAGCGTTCTTTCAGAGCCACATTTGCCATCAAATCCAAACTCAAAGCAGAAGTTTCAAATAGACCTAGGTGTTCATCAGCTGTGTTGTCACCAACATGTGCCCCCCTTACATTATCCCCAGTAAAAAAGACAAAATCCTACCAGGCTTGCTACAACAAAGTGGAACACTGAAATGACACCCAGGGTTTGGAGGCAGGTTTATTTTGTGTTGATGGGCACTGATTGGATTCATTCCCAGGATATCAGGCCCTGATCTCTGGTGGTCTAGGCCTTTTATATGATACACAAGCAGGAGATACAATGGTGAGACAGAAGCCCTGGCAGTTTTGTTATTAACTAGCAGGATGAGATAGTTGGTTTGAAGGCTGGATTAATGAGTTAGAAGACTATATTAATAGTCCTGGAGCTGGTTGCAATCAGACATCCTCCATGTTTGGTTACAGTTTTGTGGTTGCAGGGGTCAAGAAAGTAATTACAAAGCCATGAAGCAGTTATAGAGCTAGGAAGTTTCAAAAAGAACAAAGTTTTAAAAAGAGAAATTTCTCTTGTATAGCTTTTTCCTTTCTTTTTCCTCTCTTGTTATTACTTAGAAAATTTTCTTTCAGAGCTGGGGCTGATCCTCCTGTTTAAAGTTGCATAAGAAGGGGTAGCTCTTAGGGCCATTTGTTAATTGAGTCAAGACCTTTAAGGTGGCATTGGGCCCCCTTAATAGGATGCTCTGTACACCCATTCCCAGGAGGGAGTAGGATGCTCTGTACACCCATTCCCAGGAGGGACTATTATATTCCATTTTGGATCTGCAGCTTGTGTGTCCATAGTTGTGTTCAGGGCACAGATAGAAACCAAGTCACCAGAATGGGTCCTTCATGGGGTTCACTGGACTCTTTTAGACAATAAGGCATCCATGTGTCTGGAATGGTTTCTTGTTCATTCCAGACTTTGGACTGAACTATCTCCCAGTTGTGAGTTATTACTGAGTGAAACTGAATGGGAGCTTGGGTTTTAGTAATCTGATTTCCCATGGTTAAATTAAACAGTGCAAGAATCTAGACCCCAACAATAATGCCAGTGCATTAATAACAACAAACATTTTCTAATTATAATTGATAGCCCTAAGCTTTTTGGATGAGGAAGACAGTTTAAAATAAGAAGTCTGACTACAAAACTGTGTGAAGAGCAAGGAAAATAGTCTTTCCAATTGCCTTCCATTCTTCCCAGACAGTGGTCCACAAGGCCAAGACAAAGTTCACAGGCAGTAAGAGGACAGGGAGCAAGAACTAAGCTGTATGACACAGTATCAAGTGCATATGGCAGAGGACTGAGGTAAACAACCACACTTGGAGTCCCATCAACACTGTCCTCAAGTTTCAGCTGTATGTTGCTGTCAGCATCTGGAGTGACAGGAGCAGTCTTTGAGTGTGTCATCTCTTTAGCTGATGAGCACTAAGTCATACTGGGTGGAGGTCAGGACCAGTGACACAGACACCGAAGCTTCAGGAGGCTGCAGGGGTATGGGTGTCAGTGCCGTGGCTTGACCTTGCAGAACATATGACGGGGGGACATCTGGCTCCGTGTCCTTAGTAGTAGGTTTCCAACCAGCAGCAGAAAGTAGTAGCAGGAGAGCTTTTGCCAAAATAACTTTGTTTAAGGTAACCACAGCATATCTAGCCTGTCCCGACAGAGCTACTTCCATCTGTAAAAAGGGCATACGAAGCATTTATCAGGGGGTTTACTTTTTAAAGTCAGATTGGTTCGAAAACATTTTATCAGACAGTATCAGGCAGTCACGGTCTATTTGGCCCAGCTCTGTAGCAGGTATGTGGCAAGATTCAGTGGTTTTATCAGCACCAGCATCAGACAGGGATTTTTGCGCAAGAATCATAGCTCCTGGGTGAGGTCCAGCACAGCATGTGGCACCTGGACAGATAGACATTGGCCCAAGGGGAGCTTGTCAGTTTTCTTGACCAGAAGGACAATGGCTATTAGAGTGCAAAGGCAAAGGGTGGAAGGTAGCCCTTAGCAACTGGACCCAAGTATTTACACAGCTAGGCCCCTGGGTGCCCTCAGGAGCTGACAGTCTGTGTAAGCATGATTGCTTCTTTGAACTCAAGGATCCAGATTATATAGAGGCCAGCAGCTCCAAGAAATTTGTGGAGTTTCTTTCTTGTAATCTTGTAACCAGTTTCTGTCTGGTATTGCAGCAGAGATTTTGTGTTTTTCAGTGGGCAGCTTAAGTGTCATTAATCAGGAGATTTTTTTTTTTTTTTTTAAAGAAGAAACAAATTTTTGGACCTCTGGTAGGTTGATTCCAGGTCAACTGGCTTTTGAGTCCAAAACTGGGGCCTTTCCATTTAAAGGCAAAGAGGGTGGCTGACAGGAGCCAATCAAAGACAAAAGAAGGTGTTTTTTTAGGTCCAGGCAGGTAAACCAGTAGTCAGCATTGGCAGCACAAAGATCCTGAACTAGCTTCACAGGAAGGAAAGGTATATTTTGGCAGTTTGACCATCTATAGACATTTTACAGATTTGAAACCTCATTGTTTTCTTTCTCAAGGGACTGTGTTGGAGAGAAACAGGTTATCCTGGAGCTAAGGCCTCCCCCAAAATAATGGGAGAGTTCATGAACTGTTGTGGCAGTTGAGTAACAACCCAAAAGGGAATATGGGTTGGGAACCACAGAGTGCAAAGTTACGGCAGCATTGTTGATGGCACAGAGATCTTGCCCAAGGTGATTAACAGTCTATCAGGCTGATGTGTGGCTGGACGTCTGTTTATGTTTCCTGTGACATCTGGCAGCAGTGGGGGTTGTGATGAGTGGCATGGTTGAGGACCTGGCCCAGAGGCATACTTTAGTTTATACCCCTTGGAGGAGCGTTTTTAGAACTTCAGGATTGTGGTTATCTGTCTCAAGCTTGTGCAGGCATCTTTCTCTTCTCGAGCAGAGCTGCAAGTGAAGGGTTAAACAAGAGGGAGGTTGACTGGCTTGGTGACAAGAGATGGTCACTTCTAACTTGAAGAGGAGATCTCTTTCCAGAAGCAGTATGGAAACTGACTTGCACAGGATGTACTCTTAGGCTGAAAGTTTGTGCCTAGCATAAGAGATGAGAGGCAAGAATCCCAGTTGCCTTGGTGATGGTAACTTTGACAGTGGGAGGATTCTGTTCCATTGTCTACCAGGAAAGTCACAGGTTCTTGGAGGCCCAATATGATGGAGCTCAGGCTGTCTTATCCATTTATGCCTGACAGGAAAAGGACAGGTTTGGGCAGTCAGGTTTCTTTTGTCCCTCAGATGGAGGAAGCACTTATTTTTCTAGTGTCCAAACTTCAGTGAGCACTTTGGTCAACTGCTAAAGGGTCTGTCACAAGTTTTAGGCTGTGAGGATTTTTCTTTTTAATGTCAGAGGCTGACTCTGTGTTGGCCATTTGTTGAGTTTCAGTAGCTTTGGAGTCAAACGGTGTACAGGCATTAGCTTCACAGAGTATCTCATAAAATATGACTGAACTTGCCTAGGTTCCTGGGTAACTTTGAAAACTTTAGACATGTTTATTGGCTTTTTGCCCCTCTCTCTGAGGCCTGTGAAGAGAGCAGTGTGGTGCTGATTTAAGACTTCATGTCTTTCTGCAGTATTACAGTCCCAGTTCAGATATGCTCAGGGTCAGGGGGAGGCTGGGTAATTTTTCTCTCTCTTTCTCTTTTGCCACATTTTATTTTGCAATTTACTTACATATTAAGCTTCTCATATAAAAGAAACCATGCAACATTTAAATTTGTGTGTCTGATTTACCTTACTTAATATAAAGGCCTCAAGATACACACATTATTTTACAAATGACTCAATGACTCAAGTTTATCATTGTTCATGCAAGACTAGTACTACATTGTATATAAATACCACTTTTTTAACTTTAAAATTTTTATTAGTACATGTTTGCATGGCAGTTTATAATTGTCTTGGGGACTGGGTACATATGCATACTATAGCTTACTTCTTTTTTAAAAATCCTCTTCCTCTTTCCTCCTGCTCCATCCTTCCACCTCTAATTTCCCTATCCTGATTTTCATTCTTGTTGGTATTATTTACCTTACCTCATGCTATGGCACATAATGTTTACATTCATTGAGATTATGGGGTTCCTATACATGGCATATGTTTATTCTATTTACTTTCCCTTTCCCTCCTCTTCACCTCTCATACTTGTTCCCTTGAGCACCTTCTCTATTGCAAGACATCTATCCCCTTATCCCTTTTTATCCATACTTTCTTATTTTCTTTGTGCTTTTTCTCACTTAAATGACAGATACTATACAGTATTTAAGCTTTTTGTTCCTGGTTTATTTCATGCAACATTATATTTTCCAGGTGTTGTAGTCAGGAATTGCAAGGAGAACAAGACAACACAAGACCCGTAATTTATAATATTATTTATAATGGTCATCCCAAAAGTCAAATACAAGAAGTACAGGAAATCTGTCCACACACTAAAGACCCAAGGAAATCTAGCCTAGTGTAGTGACCGGCTGCAGCTCTAGCTGTTCCCAGGGGGAGGACAGTGAGAGGATGAGAAAATAAAGAAGAGACAAATCTGGGTTAAGGTGGAGCCCTTACTCTCCTGATGGGAAAGAAGGAACTCCTCAACCACTGTAGCATGTTTGTTTATATACTCCTCACAATCCCATAGAAGAATGTCAATTTTAAACCCACTGACTAGCAACTTGTTTGCCTGGCTGGCCTGGGCCCCTTGCCTTCTTGGAGCTGGAACAGCTTGTTTACATGGCTTGTTTCAGAGCTAGCTTTACTTTAGCTCCACACATATGATCAATTTCCAGCTTCAACAGCTCCCTACAGCTGAGGGCCTGGATCCCACAACAATGTCCTGTGCGAGTTCAGCCAAAGACTAGAACCCATGACAATGCCTCCCACGAGTCCAACTGGAGGCCTAGAGCCCACAACAACGACTCATGCAAGTCTATTTCATGGATCTGTGCTGGGAGGGCCCAAAGGCCAGTGGTGGAAGCTAGAAATTCTATGCCAGTGGGGTGAAGGATCTGTGCCAGTAGGTTGAGGGTTCCACACTGGATTCAAGAAGCAACACTCAACATAAAGACAAAGGCTTCCCCAAAAGGTACCATAGCCATCCTCAGCAACAATGCGGTTCTGAGCTACTCTGATGATGAGAACAGCCTAGTTCATATCAGAAAGCCAGTGTCAGTCTTATTCTGGAGACTGAGTAGCAAGAACATCATCTTTCCCTTCAGGAAGCAATGCTCAGTGAAAGGACCAGAGCTCTCCCAAAGTGAATTTCAGCCATTCTCGGCAACAACAAAGTCCCAAGCCCCTCTGATTATGAGAACAGCCAAGATCATATCAGGGAAGAAGCCCCACAAATTTCTCCAGGAGAAGCAAGAGCTCCAAACAAAAACAATGCTCAGGAAAACCCATAATGCTACTCTCTTTCTCGCCACTTCTCCTTTTTATGCTGGCAACAGTCCTCAGGTGGACCCTCTACACTCAGCACCAGCTGATTCAGTTCAACTGGTGTTAAGTTGACCACCAGTTTTTAATTCACCACATCAAGTACACTATTTTCCTACAAATGTCTCAAATTTGTCATTATTTTTAACCAGGTAAGTATTCCATTATATATAGATACTGCATTTTCTTTATTTAATTATCTGTTGATGAGTATACAAGCTCATCTTGTTAACCCATTCATCTGTTGTTGGACAGACAAGATTCTTTCAAGATTTAGCTATTGTGAATTATGCTACTATAAATGTGGGTATGCAGGTATTACTATAGTATGATGACTTTAGTTCTTTTGAAAAGATATCTAATTTTTTGAGCAATCTCCATATTGATTTCCATAGTGGTTTTACTAGTTTACATTCTGACAAGAAGAATTCATTTTTCTCCACAGCCTCTCAAGCATTTGTTATTTGATTCCTTAATGATAGCTATACTTGCTGGAGTGAGATGGTGTCTTAGCTAGTTTTTTTCATTGCTGAGACAAAATATGCAATTTATGAGTTAAAGATTTATTATAGCTTACAGTTTGTAGAGGTTTCAATTCATAATTGGCTGACTGCAAGGCAGAGTGGCATTGCACAGAGGCATCACAGAGGAGAAACTGTTCATGGTGGCAGAAGGGAGTAAAGCAGCAACATAACAAATAAGCAGCAAGAGACAACAGTTGCCCTCTTTCTGTCCCTTATATTTTGCCCAGAATATATACACCATTAAGGTGAGTAGCACTCACACCTATACTAATTTAATAATCATACATTCTGATCTTAGCATTACACCATTATTCATTTAATACCAGCATCACACACTCTAGATCCAGCCACCTCTGAAAAGTCCCACCTTCGACAGCATGAGGCTTTGTGAGGACATCTAGGCATAAGCCATACCAGTTAGAATCTCAGTGTTGTTTTAATTTGCACTTCTTAAATGGCTATCAATTTTTTCATGTATTGCATCAATATTTTTTTAACACAATTATTGGCAATTTGTACTTCATCTTGGAAATTTCTATCCATTTCAGATTCCCTCTTTTGACTAGGTCTTTAAATTAAAGGGGTATAATTCTTTTAGGACTTTACATATTCTAAACATTAGCCCTTATTTGAGGAATAACTAACAGAAGATTTTTCTCATTCTGCAGATTGCCTCTTCACTCTTGTCTTAGCTACTTACTCATTGCTGGAGCCTGACACACAACACCCATGAGTTAAAGAGAGAAAAGTTTATTTTAGCTCACAAATTATAGAGGACTCAGTCCATAGACATACATTTCCAAGGTGGAGTGGGTAATGGAGGGGTATAGCAAAAGGGAAAGTGTCCATGCCAGGGCAGGTAGAAAGGAGCAGCAGCAACAACAAGCCTTCCTTTCCCATTTATTTAATTTAGGCCACAATCCTGAATTATGGGTATGAGATGTTTCCATCCATATTGAGAGCGGGCTTTCCTATCATTAATACCCAGAACTATGCCAAACAAATCAGTGGACTAATTTACTTATCATGCAGCCTTAATCCATATTCACACATCCTAGATCTAGCCTCTTTTGAAAAGTCCTCCTATAAGCAAATAAGTATTCAGGGGGATATCTAGATGTAACCTAAAACATTCTATTCCTAGCCTCCAAAATACTCACACACATCCCTTTATGTAAAATGAATTTAGTCCACCTTTAAGAGTAGCCAAAGTTCCAGCATTTTCAGCATGGATGAAAAAGTTTAAGTCCCACTTCTCCTCTGAGGTTTAAGGCAATTCTTAGATGCCATCCCTTGTAAAAATGAAAACAAAGTCAAACACTTCCAACATATAATAGCACAAGATAAATATTCTCATTTTAATTGGGGGGGGGTGTAGAAAGATATGGGACCAAAATCCAATAGGGAAAACATTAAATCCTGTAGCTCCATGCCAAGCATCTGGAGAAATCTGCAGCAAGACATAAACTCCAGTGTTTGGGTGGCTTTGCCCTTACAGCACTATTGGTTGTGTAGCTTTCACAGCTTCTTTCTTGGGTCGGCTCTACTCACGCCATGCAGCCTTCTTCAGATGCTCTACATTCCTGGCTTCTCCAAACTTCTTGTGTTTCAACTGAACTTTCAACTTCATGCTCATAGATACACATGCTGCCCTTTACGGGCCACTATTCCTCACTTCTCAGTCCTTTTTCTGAAGGCTAGGCAGAACCCTTCCTGACCCAGGAACTCTTGCATTCTGTGTGTGCCTAAAATCAGCACCATGTGAATGAAGCCAGGTTCTGTCACCAGCTTGAACAGTAGCAAGGTTCATCCTGTCTTGGTGATGGGGGCTGTGTGCCTGGATGACTCAGCAGTAAGAACCTCATTGGGAGGAACCAATTCTCTAGGGTTACACAATTTGGGTTGGAAATTGTTTTCCTTTAGGATCTGAAATACTCCTGACTTCATTGTTTGTGTTGAGAAGTATACTGTGATTCTGATAGCCTTTCCTTTATAGGTGATCTGTCTCTTCTCTCTAGCAACTTTCAGTATTCTGTTCTTATGTTGGATTTCTGGGATGGTGATTATTATATGTCTGGGTGTAGTTTTATTTTGGTTATGGCTATTTGGAGTTCTATATGCTTCACTGATCTGTATGTCAGTTTCCATTCTCATGTTTGGGAAATTTTCAGCAATTACTTCTGTAAATAGCCTCTTGGTATCATCTGTATTGTTACCTTCTTTTTTGTTTATCCCTATCAATCTTATGTTGTTTTTCTTTGCATCATCTTGCAGCTGATGAATTTTTATTTACTGATTCCTTGTTATTTTAAAAAGATCTTTCCTTTCCTGTTCACTAGCTGCAATCTTGTCTTCCAGGTCTGAAAGTCTATCTTCACTTTCACTGAGGCAATTTTGACAACTTTCAATGGAATTTTTGATCTCCTGTATATCTCTTTGAATCTGTTTCATGCATTCTGTTTGTTTCTTATATTGTTCATTCAAAGTTTCCATCTTTTTGCATTGTTCCTCTAATTTTTTAACTATGTCTTCTTTAGATGTGTTCAGCATTTCTTTCATTACCTTTATCATTTCTTCTTTTACCTGGGTGATTCTTTCTTTATTTTTTTTATTTAAAGAGAAAAAAAACAGGAAAAAGGTAGAAATATTACAGAATTTCAAGAAAAGAAGATAAATAGTAAGAGATCACTAGTTGATACATTGCAAATTGTTCTTTTAGAAATAGTTATTCAAGTTACAGGATTAAAGCACACAAAGTAGACACTAAAGCAGTGAGAGTGCAAACATATCTGTTCAACAATCCAACAAGAACCTAGAAATATGGTCATCAATCCCACACATCTAAACATACATGCAGGTATATCTCTTACAGCGCTTCCTATTTCCTCTTTTTTTACAATAGCAATTATACATTTTTTAAAATTTTATTTAAAGAGAAGAAAAAAAAGAGAAAAAAACCCAAAAAATGGTAGCAATAATACAGAATTATAAAAGAAAGAAAGAAAAAGGAGAATGAGAAAAAGCCCCATTAAGAAATCAGTAACTTGTAAATTATGTATTGTCATCTTGGATATAGTTGTTCAAGTTACAAAGTTAAAGGGTACATAGTAAATATACAAACAGTCAGACTACAAACAGTTCTACTCAAAGATCCAACAAAGATTAAGCAATATGGTCATCTATTTTACACACTCAAACTTACATGCAGTTATATCCCTTAGAGCACTTTCTCTTCCTCTCTTGTTTTACAATAACAATTACACATTTTGGTTTTATTACACTTGTACTTCTTATTTACTTTTTACACTAGACACAATATGATATTTATAAGTATGATTCTTATTTATTTCACTAATGAGGATAGTCTCAAGTTGTCTCCATTTGCCTATGAAGGCCTCAAGATCATCCTTTTTTATAGCTGAGTAATATTCCATTGTATAAAAATACCACATCTTTTTCATCCACTCTGCAGTTGATGGGCATCTTGGTTGTTTCCAGGATTTAGCTATTACAAATTATGCAGCTATGAACATGGGTGCACATATATCACTGTAATATGAACTTTTCAGTTCTTTGGGGAAAACGCCCAGGAGGGGGATAGCTGGATTGAATGGGGCTTCTAATCCTAGTCTTCTGAGAATTCTCCATATGGATTTCCATAATGGTTGCACCAGTCTACATTCCCACCAACAGTGGAGCAGTGTTCCTTTTTCCCCGCAGCCTCGCCAACATTTGTTATCAGTTGATTTCTTGATGGCAGCTATTCTTTCCGGAGTAGGGTGGAATCTCAATGCTGTTTTAATTTGCATTTCTCGAATGACCAGTGATGGTGAACATTTCTTCATGTATTTATTTGCCATTTGTATATCTTTCTCTGAGAACTGTGTGTTCATCTCAGATGCCCATTTTTGGAGAGGGTCTTTGAATTTGGGGGGCTTGATGTTTTTCAATCTTTTATATATTCTGGACACAAGTCCTTTGTCTGAGGGGTTGCTGGTTAAAATTTTTTCCCACTCTGTTGGTTTTCTTTTCACTCTGTTGGTGATTTCCTTTGAAATGCAGAAACTTTTCAATAATGTGAGATCCCATTTGTTGATTCTTTGGAGTGTTTCCCGTGCAGTTGCATTTCGTTCATGAATTCTCTGCCTACCCCCATGTCTCCAAGACTTCTACCTACCTTGTCTTCCAGTAGATTTAGTGTTTCTGTTTTAATATTGAGGTCTTTGATCCATTTAGACTTCAGTTTTTTACATGGTGTTATGCATGGATCTAGTTTCAATCTTTGGCATATTGAGAGCCAATTTTTCCAACACCATTTATTAAAGAGACTATTCTTCTTCCAGTGGACATAGTTAGACCCTTTGTCAAATATCAGGTGGCTGAAGGTCTTTGTAGTTGTGCTTGCATCTTCTAATCTGTTCCATTGATCCTCAGGTCTATTCCTTTGCCAGTACCAAGCTGATTTTATCACTGTGGTTTTATAGTACTGTTTCAAGTCAGGAATTGAGATGCCTCCTACCTTGCTTTTGTTTCCTAGAATTGCCTTTGCTATTCTAGGTTTCTTCTGTTTCCAAATGAATTTTAGGAGCGTGTTCTCTAGATCTGTGAGGTATGTCAATGGTATTTTGATTGGGATTGCGTTAAATCTGTATAACAGTTTTGGGAGTATGGCCATTTTCACAATGTTGGTTCTTCCTAAGCAAGAACAAGGAATGCCCTTCCATTTTCTAATATCCTCTTGAATCTCCTTTTTCAGCATAGTATAATTTTCAGCGTATAGGTCTTTTACATTTTTAGTTAGGTTGATTCCTAAGTATTTCATTTTTTTACATGTTATTGTAAAGGGCGATATTTCCATAATTTCTCTCTCAGTGAGTTTTTTGTTTGTGTACAGGAATGCTATTGATTTTTGAGCATTGACTTTGTATCCAGCTATACTACTGAACTTGTTTATTACCTCTAGCAGTCTTTTAATGGAGTTTTTTGGGTCTTCTATATAAAGTATCATGTCATCTGCAAAGAGTGATAATTTAACTTCTTCCTTTCCTATCTTTACTCCTTTTATTTCTCTCTCTTTTCTGATTGCCCTGGCTAGTGTTTCCAGAACTATGTTGAAAAGGAGTGGTGATAGTGGACACCCTTGTCTTGTTCCTGATTTTAAAGTGAAAGCTTTCAGTTTTTGTCCATTTAGTATAATGTTGGCTGTTGCTTTGTCATAGATGGCCTTTATAAGGTTGAGGTAGATGCTGTGCATTCCGAGTTTCTGAAGGATTTTTATCATGAACATGTGTTGGACTTTGTTGAAAGCTTTTTCTGCATCTATTGAGATGACCATGTGGTTTTTGTTTTTGGCTCTGTTGATGTGGTGTATTACATTTATTGATTTGTGTATGTTAAACCATCCCTGCATTCCTGGAATGAACCCCACTTGGTCATGATGTATAATCTTCTTGATGATTTGCTGCATTCT
>PVLA01018368.1:0-14715 GCA_004027455.1 Hydrochoerus hydrochaeris | reverse complement strand
TCCTCCCATCCATCCTCCCATCAGCACCACCATCTACCCACCTTCCCATCCATCCGTCCTCCCATCCATCCTCCCATCAGTACCACCATCTATCCATCTTCCCATCCATCCATCCTCCCATCCATCCATTCATCCATCCTCCCTTCTACCCATCCATTTGTTCTCCCATCTATCTTCCCATCCTTCCATCCTCTCATCCATACATCCATCCCCCATCCTCCCACCCATACATCCACCATCCTCCCATCCATCTATCCATCCTCTTATCCACCTATCCCTCCATCCTTCCATCCTCCATCCATGCAACCTCTCTTTCATGCATCCACTTCCTATCCATCTATCCATCCTCTTATCTATCCATCCATCTGTCCTTTCATCCATCCTCTCATCCATCCATCTATCCTCCCATTCATCCATCCTTCCATCCACCCATCCTCCATCAATCCAACCATCCATCTTCCCATTCATTCATCCATTTACCCATCCGTTGGCCTGCCCTGCTTCCATTCACTTATACATAACTTACTCATTTAACAAATATCTGTTGAGCTCCTACTACTGGCCAAGCATTGTGCAAGGCTCTGGGGGCAGCAGGGAGCAACGCCTGAGAAGACACTGGCGGCTGCAGTCACACACAGCACAGAGCCCGCACAGGACATCCGCACACTGGATGTGACTCTTGCGCCACTCTGCCTGACACTGATCTTCCCTTTCCTCCTGCCCTTTGCTCACTGTTCTGGCCACACCGCTTCCTCACTGTGCCTTTAACTTGCCTGGCGAGCCCCGGCCCAGGGCCTTGGCTTCGCTGTGCTCTCTGACCAGACAGCTCTTCCCCGAGTCCCCCAGCCAAGTCCCTGGTTCCTTCATGTCTTGGCTCAGATCTCTCTTTATCAGTGGGTCCCCTCGGGCCACCCCATTCAACACAGCAGTCACTGGTCCTGCTGCCAGAGCCACGCAGGGCCCTGCATTCCCCGGAACCCCCTGGGCTGAGGCTGTGGTGCAGACAGCCCTCGGCTCCCAGCCTCCTCTGGGCACTGCCAGGGCTGACGGACACCTGGAGCAAGGCCACCTCTTCCTCCTCGGTGGCCTGCACCCAGTAACCGGTCTGCACCCGGCCATAAAGCCCGGACACCGGGGGCCACGGAGTGACGATGAAGGCCGCCCTGTCTCCCTGTGGGCCGAGCCCCCCTGGACGTCTCTACCTCACTGCTGTCTTCGTTTAGCCTAAGCAACATCACCTCCTCCTCCGCTGTGGGCATCACTTGCTTATTACGCCTTCTGCGTGCTGCATCCCCCTTGCTGCTGACTCACCTGGTCCGGTCTCGCAGGTGACAGGGAACTGCTTGATCAGCGGTGTGGAGGTGTTGCTGTAGTAATCTGTGTCCCGGACCCACCAGTAGGGGCGCTGCCCGAAGAGGATCCTGGGGGAAGCAGAGGACTTTGCCTGGAGCTGTCCTGCGGACACGTCTGCCCGGAGCCCGCGCTTTCTGGAGGAGAAGGGGGCTTAAGGACCCCCTGTACTTGCCCCAGGCCAGGTCTTGGTGGCCAGGGAGGGGCTTGGAAAGACTTTCATGGCATGGCCTTTAGGTGACTTTTGAAATTTGAGTGTTTTATCTATTCAAACCTAAATAAATCAGAAATCAGGCATGGTGGCACATCCTGGAGTCCCAGCTACTCAGGAGGCTGAGGCAAGAGGGTTGCTTGAGCTCAGGAGTGTAGAGGCAGCCTGGGCAACACGGCAAGACCCATCTCTCTGTCTTTTTTCCCCTTTTTGGGGGATGGGTGCTGGGGTTGAACACGGGCTCACACGCGCTGGCACCTGCTCTGCCACCGAGCCACATCCTCAGTGCCTGACTTCTCATTTTGAGACGAGGTCTCTTGAGCCTCCCGAGCTGGCCCTGAACTTGCGATCCTCCTTCACCAGTCTCCCAGCTAGCTGAGGTTACAGCCCTGTGCTACCAGGCCTGGCTCGAGACCCCATTTCTTAATACGAATCAATAAATAAGTAAAATAAAAACCAAGATAGAATATTTCATATCGGTGGCAGCTAAATGATGAGTGGTTTTTTTTTTTTTTTTTTTTTGGTACCAGGGATCAAATTCACGACATTGTGCTTGTCAGAGAGGCACTGTGCCATTGAGCTATATCCCAGGCCATGGGATGTAGCTTTTTTTTAACCCTAAGAAGAATTTGTCCAGGAAAGATGCGTTGCAAAGAGCAGTTCACAACGTGGGCCTGCTTAGAACAGCGGACCCGGTCTCCTCCAGGTCTCGATCGGGGGATCGGGTGTTTCCTGCGACATCTGAGGATGTGGGCAGCCCCATGGACACCTCCCGGGAGGCCTGGCCTCTGTCCCCTCAGACTCATCCCTGTGGGGTGGCACATGTGCCAGCAGTCTCCTGTCCTCTCTGTCTTAAAGCCAAACTTCTCAGCCACCCCTTCCCCCTCGTCGCGGTGCAGACCAGCGTCTGAAGGCCTGAGGTGCTGCTGGTCAGCACTGAGACAGCCACAGCCCCGACCTCTGCCACCCCGGGATCACCCCTGGCTCTTTTGGGAGGCTGCTGACCCTTATCTTCCTATTTTTTTAGTGTCATGTCACTAAGTAGAGGAAGATAAAATTTGACAAGGTTTCAGGAATCTCTTATGCTTTGCCTGACCACATTTGTTCCCTTACTCTAGAGGACTTTTACTGTGTGTATGGCCCAAGAATATCAGAACTGAGAGTTTTGTTTCTGCTTCTTTGAGGCAAAGTCTACATGGCCCAGGCTGGCCTGAACTTTTGATCTTCCTGCCTCAGCCTTCTGAGAGGCTGAGATTAGAAGCGTGGGCCACCTCACCCAGTCTTGAAATTGACCCTAAGGTCTCCCCGGGCAGAAGCAGAGCTCAGGGGCGGAGCACTTGCTTAGCACTGCCAGCCGCAAACGTAAATAAGAAAAAAATAAACCTGTCATTTGCCCAGCCAGTTCCTCTCGGGCCGGAGCTAATGAAGCCAGGCAAGTGTGGCCCAAGTGCCGAGGCTGGGGGCGTCACTGGCCCGGTCAGTTCGGTGCCTTGGTCTCTCCCACGATGCCATAGGAACCGCAGTGACCCAGCATATGACACAGGTCTAACGTGCGTTCACGGTGACAGAGGTAACCTGGGCCCACAGCCGAAAAGCCGGAGCTGGGAGAGCTGCGGGAGGTGGGGGACAACTGAGCCCACATCCCCACCGGTGCGATGCGGTCCCTGGCCACCCCACACATCATCTACTGCATGCTCTCAGTTCTATTATCTTTTTTCTTTCCTTTCACAGACCTGGGGATGGAACCCAGGGCCTCATCACACTGGGCCAGCTGCACCCCGACCCCGATTCGCTTTCCAAGTCATCTGAGCAATTCTTTGCATAAAGCTGGAAACAGCTCAGGGCTGCGACTGACATCCCCACTGCAGCTCTCGGGTGAAACAGGCCGCCCTGTGGACGGGGCTGTCTCTGTCATGGTCCCCAGACCCACGTGGACAGCCCCTTCCCCCAGCCCCGGCCTCTGCCTCCCCATCCCCCCCCCGCACGCCCCTTACCACTTGAAGACGAGGTTGAGCCAGTCTCCAATCACAGCGACCCACAGCAGCCTGATGCCCACGGCCTCCCGCAGGTGGAACCAGATGGGGAAGAGGACGTAGAAGGCGTTCCTGAGGTCAGCGAGCACCGACACCAGGATGAACCAGTCCTGGGAGTCTCCATAGTTCACCTGCAGGTAGCGCGTGGACTGGATGCCGAAGTCGTGCAGCGCGTCCATCCTGAGCTCCACCCTCGCGGCCGGACGAGGCCGGGGGCTGCAGGGGCTGCAGGTCTTCGGGCGCGCTCTGCTATCAGCCTGCGCCTTGCCCCTGTTTTATATGCCCTGCAGCCGGTCTGCAGGCCAGCCCAGCCCTGATCTTTGGACTCAAAAACCACTTTTGTCTAAATTCTATTGATCAAAGGTGCATCATCGGGAGGCTGATGCAGACGTGTACAGGGTGATTTACGTAAAATGGCAAAACAGCCACACACAAAAACAGCCTGCTTGGGCCCTGGCAGGGCCAATCATTAACCTGGGCACGCTGCTTAGGGGCAAGGGGCTGCCCTCCTGGTTCCTGCAGCAGCCCAGGCCACAGGGCAGAGTCAAATTCCACCCTGGGTCAGGCCCAGCTGGCTCCCGGTCTCAGTCTGCAGCCCCGCTCGCCGGGGCCAAGGAAAGCTTTGGTGAGCAGCCACTGAGCTGTCATTCGCCTTAGAATACATAGTGACTATACTGGGCCTGGTCCCTTTCTGGGCCTGCCTCCCTTCTCTAGGAGCTGGGGTGACCTCTGTCCAGTTTGGGGGACCAACCCTCTGCCCAGTGATTGCTCCGTGTCTCACAGGATGTGGAACTTGTGACCTTGGTGAGAGCGCGGATGTGGCACCGGACGCACTCATAGCTCTGACGTTAGGCTTGGCGCGCCTGTTAAGCAGTGGGGTTAATGATGTGTGTTCACGGTGAAGGACACCAGCAAATCAGTAACTGGGGACTCTGGAGAAAAAGTGAGGCGTCCTGGGGGTTTCTTAGGATGGGCTCCAGCATGGTGCATGCACTTGCAGGTTCATTTACAGAAGCAGCCCGTGAGAGCCCAGAACTCCCGGAGGACCCAGAAGGGAGCAGGGGAGTATGTGGGTGACCAAGTCACACATTTTCAAGGATCTGGCCTGACTATCCCATCGGGAAGCCTGTAGTGACTGGTGAGGAGTGGACTGGGGACAGCTGAAAGAAACCCAGAGCTCAGGTAGCAAAGGCAGATGTCGTCCCCTGCTGAAAATGACAGCAACCTCACCCCCACCCACAGGGTGCTCCCTTGCCACCGCAGCCCTGCAGACCCCGGTTGTCCTCAAGCCCGGTCTCCACCGGGCCACACCTCCTGCTATGCCAGCTGACCGGCAAGGGAGGCAGGGCCGTGGGCAGAGAAATTGGTGCTGGGGGACGTGGACCATATGCTGTACACTGCGGGGACGCAGGGCCCCAGGTGGTGGCCTCACCAGGAGAGGCAGCTGCTTCCCCCACCAGGTGAGTCTGCCAGACAGCATTGAGCAACCGCAGTGGTGATGCCCAGACCCAGAGCGTTTGTGGTCAGAGGGAAACCCAGGGCGAACAGGGCAGATGCTGTCACGAAACATCCAAGGTCACCCTGTCGGGTCCCTGCTGGCCAGGGCAGGGTCAGTCCTGTGCTCAGCAGAGCAGGAGGACATGGGGACCCCAGGAGAAATCTGAAAGCCCTGGGGGGCCTGCATTGCCTAGGTGTCTTTAGGGCCAAAGATCCGTCCTGAGAGGCAGAGGCAGGAGGAGCCTCTCTGCTGAGTGGGCAACCCTGGGACCCTCCTGACTCAGCTTCCAGAGTGCTGAGATTACAGACATGTACCTCGGAGTCCCGCTGCAGAGGAAGCAGAGCTCCTGCAGTTCTGCTCTGCTAAGAACCCAGTCGTCTATGGAGCCCAGAGGGGCTGGGGTGTGACAGGGTGCTAAAGCACTGGCCTGTCCTGTGTGAAGCCCTAGTTTGTCCTCATGCAGAACACAAAACAAAACAAAAGAACTATTTCCAGGCAGGAGGCCCCACCCTTTCCCCAAGGGAGCCTTCTGTCTCCCTCAGGGGTAAACCCTGTTGCCCTTGGGACCCCGGCCATCCAGGGCTCGGGTGAGGTGAGGGGGAGGAACTGAATCTGGTCACAGGAGGTCACCGAGTTCCTTCCTCTTGTACCCCGGGGAGACGCCCAGGAAGTTGGGAGCAGAGGAAATTAAAGGAGCTCCTCCAGGTTGGGCCCTCACAAGGCACTGCCCAGGCGTTTTCCCTAAGGACAGAAGTCCAGAAGTCTGAGGGGAACATGACAGGCCGGTGACAGAAAGCGCAGCCCAGCCCAGAGACTAGAAAAGACCGCTCCTTCTGCCAGGATAAAGTGACCAACTCTGTTTGCAGTGGGAAAGCAAGAAGGGGACGGAGCTGGTGGGCACTATTCCTAGCATCCACAGATCGAATTTAAAACATTGTCTTTGCAGGTTGGCTATGGGGCCCAGGCTGGCCTTGAACTCACAGCAATGCTCCTGCCTCAGCCTCCCAAGTGTGGAAATATAGGTGTGCATCACCACACCCAGCCAAAATTTGCACTTATCACCCAAAGAAAACCTGGCTTTCTCTGCCTTTGAGGCCTCTGTCCCAGCAGGCCCTCTGGGTTCTGCGCAGGGAGTCGCTGGCTCAACTTTACTCAGTTCCTGCCACTAGGAAGGGGTCTGTTTTTACAGGAGCGCGGGACCCAAATCCGGCTTCAAGCCCAGCTTCCTGTGAGCAGCAGACGGGGTCCTCCGAGGGCTGCAGCCCCAACTGCTGTGGAGGGGGAGCAGTGAGGGCATGCGGTGTCCGTTCCGTGTCCCAGCTCCCCATGAGAAAGGCAATCACCATGTACTGCAAGAGTGACCTCATCAAATTGAAATTTAAAAGCAAACAAAATTAGACAAAAAGACGTACAGTTTGATTTATTCAGTTTTTTTCTGCTGGGCCTGGTGGTGCACACCTGTAACCCCAGCATTCGGGAGGCTGAGGCAGGAAGATCGTTGTGAGTTTGAGGCCAGCCGGGGCTCATGAAACAGTCTCCAAAAAAAATTTTTTTTCTTTGCATTGTTTGGGTGCTTTATTCCTCCAAGTGAGCAGTGGGAACGGAAGAAACCCAGCACTGTCGTCCCCACGGTGAGTGACCCATCCTCTGCCAGAAAAACAGACGAGAAGGTTAATGATTGTCGGCTGGGAAATGGCTGAGTTATCACTGGCACAGTGAGAAAGTTCAGCTCGAGGACCTTGACCTGCGCATCTGTTGACCAGGTGGCAGGAGCCTGGCCGTCAGCAGGGGACATCATGTCCACAGGAAAGGCCCTGAAGGGCTGCATGCTGGGCCAGGTGCCCTTCCTCCACCAAAAGCCAGTGAGTCCCAGGCCTCCCCGGGAACCGGAATGGGGAGCATTGTTGGGCCGGAAAGTCTGGTTTCCACATCACCATTGGCTCCCAGCGCCTGAGCTCTCAGGCCCACAGGCGGGCCCTTCCCGCTGCAGGTGACACTCAGCCCAGGGGAGCAGAGACAAGAAGGCAGCACGCAAAACTGGGGTCAGCTGGGTGTGTGGCACACGCCTATAATCCCAGCTCTCCGGATGCTGAGTCAGGAGATCCCTTGAGCTCAGGGGTTCAAGGTCAGTTTGGGCAACATAGTGAGCCCCAGTTTCTTAAGGAGAAAAAAAATGTCCCAAAAGAAATACATTTACTTGATGTTTTAAAACGCAAAGGGTTCCAAAGAGCCCTCGGTGGGGGCTGTTTCCTCCTCCCCGGGTGGCCCAGTGCTAGACTGCCAGAAGCCTGCTCGGACGGAGAGGCCCCAGGCTGGGGAAGCAGCTCCCAGGCAGCTAGCTCCTCGCCACCCTCTGCCTCTGCTCCTGGCCCTGGCTCTGGTCTCTGTGCCTCCGCCTCTGCCTCTGTCCTCCCAGCTGAGAGCAGGAGGCAGGGGAGCGGCAGGGTAGGGGGCTGGGCTGCAGCCGCCCCTCCCCCTCGGCGCACAGGGCCAGAGTGAGGGAAAGCCAACAATGCGCACGTGCGTGTGTGCACGTGTGTGCGTGCACGTGTGTGAGACTATTGTGAGATGTGGAAAGCTGGCAGCGCTCTGCTAGGAAGTCAACAGCAGCGTCACTTCCTGGCCTGACCCTGCCAGAGCGGGCACAGGGCCAGCAGGGGCTCCTGTGTTTTCCATAGTGGAGCAAGTGCAGCCCAGTCCCATCCGGCCAGGGTCTCCTCGGGACCCACGACTGCCACTGCCTCTGTTGCGGGGACGCGGCCCTGGGCTCGTCACCTCCGGAGCTCTGCTGGGCCTTTGCTCGGCCTCTTGCACCTCAGCCCCCCGGGCCGTGTCTGACATGTTCACCGGTATCACTGGAGCTGCCGCTCCTGCCCTTTCCCATCCTCCTCAGTCAGGGGACCTCAGAGCTGGGGGGCCACCACCTGGGTATCTAGGGCCACCACCCAAGCTACATCCCCAGGGCTTCTTATTCTTTTAAATATCGAAACAGGATCTTGCTAAGTAGTGAAAATGCCCCAGCTGGGCTCAAACTGCCAGTCCTCCTGCCTCAGCCTTCCAGGGTGCTGAGACCCATGTGCCACCACAACCTTCCATCCATCCTCCCTGGAAATGCATGCAGCACCTCCTGGCCACACCCCACATCCTGGATAAGCTCGAATTTCCAAAGCCTCAGTTTCCCTAACTCTGCACCTCTCCCCAGGCATCCCATGGTCCCCGTGCCCACATGTCCAGGTTCCAACCTTTGTTAAGGCCCAGCCAGGGAAGCCCCTACCCACCTGCCCAGTGGCCAGCCGGAGCCTCCTCCCCATCTGCGCCTGCCTGAGGGAACACCGGTGTCACACAGTCCCTAAGCAAGTGCTAAGTAAAACAGTGGCAAAGTAAAACAATTACCCCAGCTGCCAGACACAAGGGGACCTCGCATTCACGGCAGACAGCGTCACTCTGCCTTCACTCACCCAAGACAAACTGCACCCGACCTCACACGGCCCGCGCGGCCCCTCTGAACTCCTTCATCCGGGGTGACTCACGCCCCGTTCCCACCGGGACCTGACTGCCGCCCTGCCGAAGTCACCCACCAGGACCCCTGACCCGGTCCCCCGCTCCTGCAGCCTTGGCTGCATCACGCAGCCCCAGGAAGGAAATGCCGGGGCCTCGTGTCAGCCTCACCCTTTGGCCCCGTGTCCCAGCCCTATCTGGACCGCTGGTGACTGTTTGTTTCACTTGAATTTTTGGACTTCCTTCTATCTTTCCTCTTGAGATAGTCCAGCGAGAAGATGAATGTGAAGTGGATTTTACTATTTCTGTTTAGACAAGGTTGTGCTATGTTTCCCAGACTGGTCTCAACCAAGCTTCTGGGCTCAAGGGCGCCCCTGCCCCAGTGCCCCCCACAGCTGGGCTTAGGCAGGCGCTGTTGCACTCACCTCCGACGTGGCTTTCAAAAAGGCAAGCGATAATTTGAATGTAGCAATTATTGTTTGTTAAATGGCAACAAAGACGTGTTTAAGCGCCCACAAAGGGCAGCATTCCATGCTGGATACAAGGCCACCGGGACAAGGGGCCTGCGCTCTAGGGAGCTCCGAGTCGGCCCCGCAATGGGTTCCCGGCCGACCAGCATGACTCTTCATCCCCCTGAGCGGGTTTCAGAGCGTTGACAAGGCGTCAGCAGGTGCAGAGAGGCACACGGCCACATGGTCCAGGGGTCTGGCTGGGGGCCTCGGATGGTGGGGTCTGATCCCCGTTAGTGGGTCCTGCACCCACCCCATAGAGCACTGGAGATCCGAAGGCCTCTGAGGGCCAAGGGAATATGACAGGAGGAGAGGCGGACAGGGATGTTTGTACTCGGGCAGGAGCCTGTTACGGATTAAAAACTGGTGGTCAACTTAATGCCAGCTGAATTAAATCAGCATGGTGCTGCGTGCAGATGGCCCCGCTGAGGAGAGTCGCCAGCATAAGCAGAGACGAGGAGGAGAAGAGCAGGGCGTCGTGGGCGTCTCTGTGTTGCTGTCTGAGCCGTTGGTTCTCTTGGAGGAGCTCTTCGTGCTGGCTTCCCCAGTGTGAGTTCCACCATTGTCATCGGAGGAGCTCGGGACCTTGTCGCTGAGAGTGGCTGTGGTTCACTTTGGGGAGCTCTGGTCCTCACATGGAGCATGGCTTCCTGACTCCAGAGGCGAAGACGTGTGCTGTTTAATCTCCAGGAGAAGCTTGTCACGCTGGCTTCCTGGCATGTACTGGACTGTTCTTATCGTCAGAGGAGCTCAGGACCTCCGTGTCACTGAGGATGGCTGTGGTGCTTTTCAGGGCAGCCCCGGTTCTTATTTTGAGCATCACTTCTTGGCTCCAGTGTAGAATTCTCACCCCACTGGCACAGACTTCCTAGCTTCCACCGCTGACCTTTGGGCCTTCCCAGCATGGATCCGTAAAACAGACTGGTGTGAGTCCTTCTGTGGGCTCTGGACCTCCAGCTAGACTCTTGGGAAGGATTATCATGGGCTCTGGGTCTTCATCTGGACTCATGCGGGACATCACTGTGGGATCCAGGCCCTTGGCTGAATGTGCTGGGTGCTGAATTTCCTGCACTTTCCTGTGTTAACTCTGGGTGACCATCATAGAATAATATTATAAATTCTGTGTCCTGATTCTAATTGTTCTTCTCACAACCCCTGATTACAACAGAGCCTCAACACCCAGAGGTTACCAGCAGGAATCGGTGGGTTCTACTGCTGCCAGAGCTGAGTGACAGGTGCGTCCCCTTCCCAGAACGGGGTCTCTGTCCTGAGACCTGAGCATCCTGAGCTCAGAGGAGGGTTTGGAAAGCAAGTGAATGTGGGCCCACAGCGGACTTGCTGCGAGGAGGCGGGGCGGGTGGGCAGGACCGCCCTCTGGGGGCGTGGCCCGGAGGCCCCTCCCACTCCGGCTCCTCCCTTCTCTCGCTGCTTCTGGTTCTCCATGCTGAAACCTGCGCTGCAATAAAACTTCTCCTCCCGGTGACAAGGACAGTGACAGGGACCAAAGGGATGCTGGGGGGTGCGACTGGCTTGTTGAGCAGCAGTCAGAAGCAGCAGTTGGTCCCACATTGGGTTCTGTGGGGCCGGTCCCCCTATCCCCTACCTTGGGCACCTGCAGGGCTGGGCAGGCCTGACCTCAGACAGGTCCCCTGCTCCTGGCATACCTGCGTGGTCCCCCCGGAGCAGGCTCTGCAGTGTTCTCAGTATATCACAGGCTTTCAGCTCGATGCAGTCTCTGGCAACCACAGGAGGCTGGGGACAGTTTGAACGGCTGAGCAAAGAAGCAGTCCCACAGCCAGGCAGTGACCACTGGCCTTCCCATCCCCAGCACCTAACATGGGACCTGGCAGACAACTCTGCCCACTGTGTCAGGAATTGGAATGCAGCCTGGCCATCTCCCCAAGGCTCCAGAGCCTGCCTGCCCCGGAAACCCTGAGCCGTGTGATGGAGGAGGACAAGAGGGTGCAGCAGCCACTTCTGTCTGCCAGAAGACCAGAAGAACCCGCCTGGACCTCACTGTCTTCAAATATGGGATAGGGAGCTGGGTGTGATGGCACACACCTGTCATCCCAGCACTTGGGAGGCTGAGGCAGGAGGGATGGCTGCAAATTCAAGACCAGCCTGGACTACAAAGTGAGCTCTCAGCCAGTCTAAACTGCATAGTGAGATCTTGTCTCAAAATGACAAAAACAAAAACACCCAAATATGCATAGAGAAGGACTCCTGATGCCAGAAAACCCGCCAGAAGCCTAGAAAGCTTTGGAGTGATTCTGATACGCAATCACTTGGCAGTGAGGAGTGGCCCAGGTGGGTGAGGAGCTCTTGTCAGGCATGAGGAGGGACCTGGGTGATGCAGTGCAGAGCCTGGGCATATGGGTATCTGTCGTGTGATGTCATCATCTAAAGCCATCGACCAATGCCAGCATCCTATGGTCACTTGTCTGGTCCTCTGTCTCTTATTTTGTTTTATTGTTGTTGGTTTTTGAGATAGGATTTCGCTATGTAGCCCAGGCTGGGCTTGAACTCAAAGGAACCTTCCTGCCTCAGCCTCTGGAGTTCTGGGACAACAGGTGTGTTTATACCACACCCAGTCTTCCATCTCTTATCTGGTACTGAGAATGGAACCCAGGGCCACGCATACCACCTCTGTCCCCAGCCCCACCCCTCCACTCAACAGCTGTCACACACACCTGCTCCATCTGGGGTGGATTCTTCCTTTCCAGCACACCCCAGGACTGAACCCAACTCCTCCATCGCTTTGAAACATCACCACCAGGGAGGCAGAGGCGAAACTCAGAGCGAAGCGAGGGCGGCAGAGCTGGGGTGCACTGGGTGCCCTTTTCTAAGAAGCGCAACTTTCTTGAGGTTTGCATCACCACCCACGGCCAGGCCATTGGGTGTGAAGCACTCAGCAGGCTTCGGTCCACTTGGCTCGCCTGACCCTCTCTGCATGGGTAGCCTTTTGTGTTTTTTAAGGTTTTCCTGCATGTGTTTCACTCACCAAAATATGTGAGCGAATACAACTAAACACACACACAACCTTCATCTCTGCTGGGAAGCCCCCACCCCACCCTGCAGTTTGCCACGGTGCCCTGATCCAGGGGTACCCTCTCATTTCTGATCCCCACATTTTGTTTACACTGGCTTCCAGCTCACTAAGGGACGGGATGATGGGGGTCCTCCTCTGTCACGTATCTGTGTGAGTCTGGGGTTCAAAACACATCTAAGAAGTGTTTGATGAGTGCATGTGTGACATCAGGACAGGCAGGTATGCTCTGAGTGGGCAGAGATGCTGGACTGCTTTTGTCCTGGATCCGCCCTGCCTTGGTTGCTGGGTCCCCACCTCGTGCCTGTCACCGTCCCCACTCCCCCCCAACCCCATACCCAGCCAGCTTTGCTCCCTGAACAGTGGTGATGTCAGAGGGAGCAGTGTCACAGACTGCGTGACAGCCACTGTGGAGGGGCCAGGAAGCCCGTGTTAGGGAACGAAGTGGGGGTCCCTCTGGCAGCTCGGGGGTGGAGCCTGGAGCAGAGGGACCTGCAGAGCTTCTGTGGGGGACGCCGGTGCTGTGTGTGCTGAGGCCCCTGGGTGCCCTGTCCCACACCCCACATAGGCCAGGCCTCAGCCCGGAGCTGGAAGTCCCCTTCCCATCCACCCTGGCACAGGTAGATATGGTCTCTTTTTGAGTTTCTTTTGGAAAAAAGAGTATTTTTAGCCAACATGGCCCAAATTTCTTTAAACAAGAAAAAAACTACTTTTCTGGGCTGAGAGAGTAAAGAGAAACTGAATTGCTAAGCAAGATGGAAATAACCGTCTCTCATCCCAGCACTCAGGAGGCTGAAGCAGGGGGATCACGGTGAGTTCAAGGCCAGCCTGGAGCACATAGTGAGACGGTCTCAAAAAAAAAGCAAAGATGGGAGGAGCCAGCACCTGCCGGGCGGCTCTGCCTGCCCTGCCCCATCCATCCAGCGCAGTTCCTGCCCCTCAAGCCCCACCCTGGGCCCGAGGTCCCTGACTCACGGCTCCCCAGTGAGCTGGAGTCCCTTGTGTGGCCTGAGCCCCACACTGTGAACGCCCTCTGGTCACAAGCTGAGCACCCGGCTCTGTGCCCCAGCCCCCCCTGTGGCACTGAGGCAGCTCTGGGGGCAGAGACATGGGCACGTGCTGCCCAGGGTGCCCCCTGCAGGACCCCGCCCAAGCCCATCCCTGGTGAGCGCCCTGCTGCTGCTCCGCACCTACCCTGCTCGACCAGCCCAGGCCCCGGCAAGGAGCCTGCGCTACGCCCCAATCTCACAGCCCTGCTGGGAGCATGAGCAATGGGCCACCCACGTCACCTGGGCTGGGTGCTCAGGGAGACAGCGGTCCCTGGCCCCGGGGACCCAGGAGCCTTCAGCTGCCCACAACAGGGTGCCCAGAGCTGCAGCTGCTGCTGCTGGAGGGAGGGACTACAAGACCTGGAGCACAAGGACCCCCTCAGGGGCCAGGGACCCCCCAGGACCAAAGAGGGAGACAGCGGAAGCTGGCGTCGCAGGAGGCGTGGAGGATGCCAAAGACCACAGACCCTCCCAGACGCAAGACGAGACAGCAGCCCCATGGGGCCTGCGTCCTGCAGCCTGGCTGTGGCAGGCCCTGAACCCCATCTTCCTATTGCAAAATCAAGCCGGGGCCACACAAGCTTCTGAGTGCACCAAAGCTGCGGAAGCCAGAACTTCAGTGTGTGTTTCATACCATACAAGGGCTAAAGCAGTGACCCGGAGGAGCTGGCAGCTGCTCACACCTGCTCTACCCCCACTGCCAGCAGCTTCCAAGCTGGGTGTGCTTGCAAGGACACGCATGCCCCAGGTGTCACCCAAGGGAGAGAACGGGCAGACACGAGATGGTCAAATCCCAGCTCCACTACCTGTGTGCTCAGCAGTCAGGGCCCAGGACAGGCAGGCGACAACTGACTCCCAAGGACAGGCATTCACTTTCAAACAAGCCACAACAACAACACAAAAAAGATCCAAAGTCTAACATCATACACTGGAATATTACTGTGCAGAGAGCAAGGAAGCACGGGTTGATTGACACTCGAAATCCTCCTCAGAGAAGGAGCCAGTCAGAAGGGAGAGTGGATCAGTCGCTGGTATTTCTATGAACTGTCCATGTCCTCGGTATCAGGAAGGGGATTCGATGGTGCCCAGACCTGGGGAAAGACTCAGAGGAGTACTGTGAGGGCTGATGGCAACGGGGCTTCTCTCTGGGGCTGTGAGAATGTTCTGGAATAAGTGGCTCTGCCTGCCTCACTTTGAGCCTAGGTGGAAAATTATCATGGACACACTTTCAATAGTGCACGAAGGCTCGTTCGTGAAAACAAGGGAGAACCCGAGAGATCCCAGGCGTCATCCGGGCGCAGCTTGGCCACCGCTGGGCTCTGGCCGGGCCGCCCCCTCCTCCCGAGAGACATGCGTCCCTCCGACAGGCACCCGAGCCCAGAAGGCCCGGAGGGAGGTGGTCGCAGAGGCGGGGGACAGGGTCTAGCAGAGCCTGGAGGGCTGCGAAGGGTGCGGGCCAGGCCGGCCGCGCCTCACCGCCGCTAGCGGTGCGAGAAGCCCCCGTGGGAGAAGGGGGGCAGG
>PVLA01018367.1:0-14723 GCA_004027455.1 Hydrochoerus hydrochaeris | reverse complement strand
AGAAAGAAATCACCAGGCAGGACAAGCAATTAAACAAGGGGGAAAAGCAGAAAACAAACAACAGGAACATAACATGACAAAGTTGAGCTGGTACATATCAGTTATATCCATAAATGTAAATGACCTCAATTCACCTATGAAAAAAAATAGGTTGACAGAATGGATCAAGAAACAGGATCCTCCAATATGCTGTATACAAGAAACACATCTGACTCTAAAGAAAACTCTTAGATTTAAAGTTAAAGGATGGAAAACAATATTCCATGCAACAGGAACCCAGAAAAAGCAGGGGTAGCTCTTCTGTTTGCAAACAATGTGAACTTCAAACCTAGAATGATTAAAAGAGATAAAGGAGGTCACTACATACTTGTTAGTGGAAAACTTCAAGAAGAACTAACAATTATAAATATATATGCACCAAATACAGGAGCACCCAACTATATAAGACAGATACTAATGGACATGAAAAACCAAATACATGAAAACACAATTGTAATAGGGGACCTTAATACCCCACTGTCACAAAGAGATAGATCAACTAGACAAAAAGTCTGCAAACAAATAATAGTACTGAATCATACCTGTGTGCAAATGGACTTAGTAGATGTTTACAGAGCATTCCACCCAACCACATCAGAATATACATTCTTCTCAACTGCACATGGGACATTCTCAAAAATAGACCATATATTAACCCATAAAACAGTCTCAAGTAAATGCAAAGGGACTGAAATTATCCCATTCATAATATCTGATCATAGTGCACTGAAATTGGAAATTAATGGCAAAAGAAATTGCAGAACCTGCATAAATACACAGAAGTTAAATAACAAGGTTCTGAATAACCAGTGAGTTACAGGTGAAATTAAAGAAGAAATAAAGCAATACTTACAATTCAATGAAAATGCTGGTACAACATACTGTAACCTGTGGGATGCAATGAAAGCAGTCCTAAAAGGGAAATATATAGAATAAATTGTCACATCAAGAAAACAGAATGAGCACAAATAAACAACCTAATGCTACATCTCAAGCTTCTAGAAAAGGAAGAGCAAATGAAACCTAAGCTCATAGAAGAGAGGAAATGTAAAGATCAGAGCAGAAATTAATGCAGTTGAAACTAAAAAAATATGAAGAATTAATGAATCAAAGAGCTGTTTTTTTTTTGAGAGAATAGACAAAATTGATAAACCTGTAGCCAACCTTATCAAGAAAAAGAAAGAAAAACTCAAATTCATGCAATAAGGACTGAAAAGAGAAATTACTACAGATCCCATGGAAATTCAAAAGATCATGAATACCTACTTTGAAAATCTCTACTCACATAGAGTGGAAAACACAGAAGAAATGGACAGATTTCTAGAAACATATGAACTACCAAAGCTCAACCAAGAAGATATAGCAATTTTGAATAACCCAATTATCAGCTACTGAAATTGAAAACATGATTAAAAACTTACCAACAAAGAAAAGCCCAGGTCCTGATGGATTCTCAGCTGAATTCTATAAGATAGTTAGAGAAAATTTGATGCCAATACTCCTTAAAATTTTCAATGAAATTGAAAGAGAAGCAATCTCCCTAATTCATTCCTGGAGGCAAGTATCACTCTGATACCAAAACCTTATAGATCTAGAGAAACCACTCCTACAATTCATTTGGAAATGGAAGAAACCTAGAATGGCAAAAGTGATTCTGGGCAACAAAGGCAAGGCAGGAGGCATCTCAATTCCTAATTTGAAACTATACTACAAAGCCACAGTAATAAACTCAGCATGGTACTGGCAAAGAAATAGACCTGAGGATCAATGGAACAGATTAGAAGATGAAAACACAACTACAAAGATACTCAGCCACCTGACATTTGACAAAGGGGCTAAACATGTTCACTGGAAGAAGGATAGTCTCTTTAATAAACGGTGTTGAAAAAATTGGCTCTCTACATGCCAAAGACTGAAACTAGATCCATGCCTATCACCAAGCAAAAAACTAAAGTCAAAATGGATCAAAGATCGAAATATTAAAATAGAAACACTAAATCTACTGGAAGACAAGGTAGATAGAAATATTGGAGACATAAGGGTAGGAAAAGAATTCATGAACAAAATGCAAACTGCATGGGAAATACTCCAAAGAATCAACAACTGGAATCACATCTATTAAAAAGTTTTTGCACTTCAAAAGAAATCACCAACAAAGTGAAAAGAAAACCCACAGAATGGGAAAGAATTTTAGCTGACAACCCCTCAGACAAAAGACTTATATCCAGAATATAAAGGAATTGAAAAACATCAAGCCCCCCAAATTCAAATACCCTCTCCAAAAATGGACATCTGAGATGAACACACATTTCTCGGAAGAAAATATACAAATGGCGAACAGATGAATAAATGTTCACTATCACTGGTCACTTGAGAAATGCAAATTAAAACAGCATTGAGATTTCATCTCACTCCAGAAAAAAATGGCTGCTATCAAGAAATCAACTGATAACAAATGTTGGCGAGGCTGTGGGGAAAAAAAAGACTTTTCCACTGTTGCTGGGAGTGCAGACTGATGCCGCCACTGTGGATATTAATATGGAGATTCCTCAACAAACTAGGATTGGAAGTTCCATTCAACCCAGTTATTCTCTTCCTAGGTATTTCCCCCCCAAAATTGAAAAGATCATGTCTCAGTGATATATGTGCACCCATGTTTATAGCAGCACAATTTGTAATAGCTAAATCTTGGAAACAACCAAAATGCCTATTAACCACAGAGTAGCTGGAAAAGGTGTGTTATTTTTATACAATGGAATATTACTTAGCTATAAAAAGGATGATCTTGAGGTCTTTATAGATAAATGGAGGCAACTTGAGACTATCCTCATAAGTGAAATAAATAAGACTCACATTTGTAAATATCACATTGTCTCTCTAGTGTGAAAAATAATAAAAACTGGAAGAGTAATAAGATCCAAAATATATAATAGATATTGTAAAAATGAAAGGGAAGGAAAAATGCTCTAAAGAATGCAACTGTATGTATAAGTGTGTAAGATAGATAACCATATTACTAAGTTTTCATTGGATCATTGAACAGAATGATTTGCATTGTCAATGTTTGAGTATCTATCCACTTTTTATGCTTTGATTTTGTAACTTGAACAACTATTTCTAAGAGGACAATATGTAATTTATCAACTAGTGATTTCTTAATGTTAATTTTTTTTGAAATTCTGTATTATTTCTACCCTTTTTCTATTTTGTCTTGTTTTTTATTTTTTCTTTAAATAAAAAACACATAACTTGTTTTATGTGTGTTTCTGTTTAAAAACACATTATCTAATATATGTTTTGACTCCTTAATACTGAACTCACAGCAAACAGCACTATAATGCATACCTGAGCAAAGCTTATCTAACAGACATATTTTCTTCATCAGGCATGTCACAGTCTTTTTGGATTTATCCCTTGATTTGGGCTTCTTTGTTGATTGCCTGACTAGCACTTCAGAACTATGTCTGGGAGGTGGGCATTTTAACTAACAATGTCACTAATAAAGAGCCCCCAAAATAGAGAAGAAAGTGACACTAAATATACCACAAAAAAGGCACAGTATGAAAGCTGAAACAAGAAGGCAGAGGGTATAATCTTGTTCATTGTGAACTGTGAACACATGTGGCAATCAACTCAAAATTTTCACCCAATCTGCTAAAGCATATTTTTGCAAATGACAATTAAAATGGGCTGATTATTAATTTTGGGGATTATGAATTAATTTTAATAGTAAAAAAATTCACAAATATGTGCTGAGAGTAATTGAGTATTTGCTTATATGGCATCACAGAAATATACCAATTCCAGGCTTTTCCAATGAAATTGTGTACTTTAGCATAATGGTAGCCAGCTGTGCATCTCAGTAGCTATGCCTGTGGGATATAGGAAGTGATCTTTGTGTTTACTCACTTGATACAATGACTGGCAAGTTGTGTACATCTGTGCAAAGGTGCCAACTCAAAAACATTTTAACTCACACTCACACCATTCTTCTGCTCTGCAAACATCTAATTTACCAAATGGAATCGGTATGGCTCACAGTAGCTGCACTTGGGCAAAATAGGAACCCATCTGTGCATTCAACCACTTATCATATGAATGGCAGGAGCTCTAAGGCAGCAATAGGTGAGTTTTACCTGTGAAATGCTCATTGTTAAATTTCTTGAACTGGGGCTGGAGACTTAGCTCAGTGGCATAAGGGCCTGCCCAACAGGCGCCAAGTTATTAGTTTGACAAAAAAATAATCATGAATTTAGGATTTATTTTAAAAATATTTTCTTTCGATTCTTCTTGTGGAAGTAGTCCAATTCAGTGCAATGGCACATAAAAAACCAGATTTGGAAGTTTTGGAGGAGGTTAAAAGTGAAACATCAGGTGACTCATACACACATCATGATGATGATGATGATGATGATGATGATGATGATGACAACTTTGATGCTGGCCATGTGAGCTAAAGTTCCTGTAACAGTGAAATGGACCAAGAATCAACCAATACAGACAGGTAATAAAGACCTCTATGATTCATATAAGGAAGAAAACAGCAATGTGAATACATATTTGACTAGTTGAAATGGTTCAGAATGGTCATGCAGCCCAGTGGAATGACTCAGGGTTAGATGTAGGTTAAAAAATATACTGAGGATCTTTGTAGGAGGAAACTTTTTAGATGAAATGCCACCACTGCCATTCAATGTTGGAAATTGTTTGTAACATACAGTATGCTATAAGATGTTGTGAAATACATAAATGATGAAATACGAATAAGATGTTCTCTATGCACCAATAGTAATATTCAAAAATGTGTTTATTATGATACTTCACTAGGTGAACTGAAAGCATTCATAGGTCTGATGTACATCACAAGTCTTTCTCATGGTAACCATAGGAATGTAAAAGACTTATTGAGAAGTGATGTGTGTGGGCTTGAGGTTTGTAGAATAGCAGTGACCCTGAGGAAATCTGGTTTCCTTCAATATTTCCCGAGGCTTGATGACAAAACCACTCCACATCAAGAAAGAAAAAGAACCATTAATCTGGCTGCTATCTGCTCATCATTTGAGAGCTTTGTGTCCAAATGTCAAGCAATTTACACACCATCTGAATACATGACTATTGATGAATATCTTGAAACATTTTGTGGTCTCTGTAGCTTTAGGTAGTATATGCCAAAAAACTCTTCAAATATGAAATATATTCCCTGGTAGATGTGAAGACATACTTTCAGTTTAGAAATTTGCTTTTGAACTCAGCCACCATGTCTTTATTCATACAGTAATAAATCGGATGATGTTGTGAACAGACTTGCTCCCATCTCCCAAACTAAAAGGAATGTGATATTCAACAATTGGTTTATCAGTACAAGTTGACCAGTATAGGAACTGTGAGCAAGAATGAAGAAGAAATTTCCAATGAAATGCTGCAATTTCAAAACAGAGAATTGCATACTACAATGTTTGGATTTCAGAAAGACATAGTATTGGCCTCGAATATGGCAAAGAAAAACAAACTGGTACTTTTGATATTGATATTGCACCCTGATGGCAAGATTGACAGAGAAACCTTGACAAAACTGAAGTCAAAGATGGCAACTTTTTACAACAAATCCAAAGGTGGAGTAGATGAGTTATGCAGCAAGTATGTCACTTGAAACACAAAGTGTTGGCTAATGGTTGTGTTTTACTCGATCCTAAACATGTGTGGCATAAATAGTTTGGAAGTTTAAAAAGAAAATAATGAGTGCAGAATAACACAGAGAAATTTTCTTAGAGAATTGGGATTGAAACGGTAAGAGATCATTTATAACAGAGGAAGAACAAAATGTTTCTGCCCAGGTAACTATGAAAAAAATGTAGAACACACTGATAACCTGACAGGTGATCAGGCAGGTGCAACATAACAAAGACATACTATGACAAGAAAACCAAAAAAATTCTGTATCCTAAATAAAAAGGCCAGAAAAACAAAGCATAAATGCTATTAGTGTAAGCGATTTTTGTGCATGGAACATGCACTAGTACTGTCTGAAGAAGGCCTTAGTTATGACAAGTGAAACAAAGATTATTTCTGTGGTAAACTTTTGTTTATATTATCATGGTGGTTCACATAGGTATTTATTTCTGATGTTACCTTTTAGGTTTTGTAAGAAAGTAAACAGTTGATGTGAAAATGTTGATGTCTAGTCTAAGCACTTATTACATTTATTGTATTGATATCTTATTTTCCTGCTATGTGCTATGTTGTACAATATAGTAAGAAGCTCCTGACAAGAGAGGAGGAGAAGAGAGATGACAAAAACAGTCTGCCACACAGGAAAGGAAAGCTAAATACATGTGCTGTCAATGTAAATGAGATTTGTATATGGAATATGCAGTTGTCATTTTTGAAGACTGCCTTGGCTGTGATAGTTGAAGCAAAGGACATTTTCACTGTAGAGTTCTACAGGCATTTTTGTTGTAGTTCATATAGGAATTTATTTCTATTGTTAGTTTTTAGATTTTGCAAAAAAACCACTTGATGTTGAAATTGATGTTTATTCTAAATGCAAGATACATGTTAAGAATTTAATACTTTATTTTATTGACATTTTATGTCCCTGTTAACTACCCATGTCTAATATAATAACCTTGAGACAAAATAGCAAGACCAGCAAGATGTCAAGTATATCATACAGAAAAGACTGGGAAAACAAAACACATGTTCGATCAGTGTAAGCAATATGTGTGTATAGAACTTGATGTTATCTGTGTGAAGACTTCCTTAGGTGTGATAATTGAAGTAAAGATTATTTTTGTTGTAGAGTTCTTTTGGTATTTTCATTGTATTTCATATAGAAATGTATTTTTATTGCTATTTTTTTAGACTTTGCAAACCAAAAAACAGTTGATGTTGAAAATTTTGGTGCTTATTTATAAACACTCAATAAATGTTAAAAATTCAGTACTTTATTTAAATAATTTTTACTGTTAAGTACACATAGTTTAATATTATAAAACTCATAAAATTAAAATGAATAATTTATCTGTATAACTACTTTTTTTAAAAAGTGGGTATTATTCAGCCTTCATGATCCTCCTTTAACCCAAAATTGGTGTGACACCCCAAATATTATGAATTATGAATGTTTAATCTGCATAATTTGTCAGAAGTTGACTATTCATGATGCCATTTAGCAACTCGTTCATTCACTGTCATTCTATGATTGTCTTGAGGGTCAGAAACAATCAGTCCACATGTCTGTCCTTTTCATATCTAAAGTACAACACATTGTGGGGATATTCAGAAAGACAGTGGGAAGACACTGAGGTCCATTCTCCAGCTGATTCTGCTTCTGGATGTGGCATGGGCAACAGTTCTGAGCATCTCGGTCAGACACAATAAAAAAGAAACTGTCTTTCTGTGTATCTTCTTTTAGTGAGGAATCCTTTTTTGAAGCATTCTAAGAAATTTTCTCTTGCACCTCACTGGTTAAGTCACACATTTATTCACTGGCAGGAGGAATGAGATCAACATAATTGATTAAAAGCAACCCTGATCATCCAGTTCTTCTGAAGCACATGGTTTTCAGAGAGGTGATTTTGATTAAAAACTAGGGATCTGTACAGAGGAAAGGGAAATGGATTTGGGCAATTAGCCAGTTAAGTGTAACATATTTTATTAAAGAAGAAATGTACACTACTTTATTGGGAGAATTTTAATCTCAAATTGAGATTCCACTTTTTTTTGGTTAGAGTTTTTATTTTTTATTTATGTATTTTGATACTGAGGAATTGAACTCACAACCTTGCGCTTGCCAGAATGGTTAGCGGTTTTAGCACCCAGCAGACTGCCGGGACAATTTTGCTGTGCCTTCCTGGATATAGGTGAGAGAATCTTCAGAGGTTCTTTCTTTTTTTTTTGACACATATAAACTCTCCTTAGAAACATGGAATGGGGAAATTGTACGTAAGGATTTATGAGGTTTAATCTGGCTATGGGAGAATGAAAGGTGTATTGGGAACCGTTGAACCTGGAAATTGACCACACATGCAAGGCTGGAGCATGACCATTCCAAGAACAAAGAGTGCCTGGGGCAAACCACCAGAAGAAGCTGCTTCATCCCAGAGAATATCTACCCCCAAGACAATCTAAACAGTGGGTTGATAGGACAACAGGGTGTCATGTGACATTAAATTCCTAAAAGGTATAAATAAACACCTCTACAGTGAGGTGCCAGTACCTTTCCTCCTATCAGGAGTATAAGGGCTCCACCTGACCCCAACTTTGTCTCTTATTTTTCCTCATCCTCTCACAGTCCTTAACTCTGAGAACCTCAGGAGCTGCATTGGTCACGGCAAGGTAGATCATAATTTCTTTGTCACTCTCCCTGTGAGAGGGAGTCTAATAGTTTATCCCTTACTTTGGGCTGGTCTTTGTTGACTGCTTGTCTATAGTATGTAGAGGAAATGAAGTTCTGAGACATTTGAGGTTAGATCATAAGAAATCTTTCAACTTTTTTCTGCACCTCTTGGAAGATGTCCTTTTGAAATCTAGCCACTATGTTGTAAAGAGGATCAAGTATCCCATGGAGAGGTCCTGGTGGAAAAGAACCAAAGCCATTGGATCACAGCTCTTTTGAGCTCTCAGCTGACAGCCAGCAACAACTTTCCAGGTATATGAATGTATCATCTTGGAAGGTGATCTCCAGCCCCATGTGAGACACAACTAGGGCTGCATGGAGCAAGGATGAGCTATCTCTATGATGCTCCACCCTAAATGTGTATTCATGAGCAAAGTGAATGATTAATTTTGTTTTAAGCCACTACATCTTGGCTTGGTTTGTTATTCAGCAGTAGATAATCAGGACACTTATCACAGAAAACAAGACAGACTCCAGACTTCAAAAATCATAGCTGGATAATTAAGAAACCAACAGATCTTTCATTAGACTTTTATTAAATAACTCTCTTCCCAGGATAAGGTTCAAATGTGCTTGTTGGGTGAATGCAAAAATGACCATTTTGCCCTGGCTGCCTTCAGAGAAGTTAAGGATTAAGAAAAAACTTTCAGGCTACTGTTTTCTAGGAATATGATTTTAAGCTTGAGTCCTTTCTGTTGTCTTGGAATATTGAGAAAACCCTAGAATTAAAAGATTGAATGAAAGGATGTTCAGTTTGTCACCTTGCCCCAGGGACATGACACTTCATTCAGAAGCTTTCCAAGTTGGTTTTATTTTCCCTGTAACTTTTCTTCCAAAAAATCTCCAGAGAAAGAAAGCATTAACCTCATTTTTTTGTGACAAGTGCATCTTTGACATTTGTTGAAGAGCCAGAGAAAAAGAAACTTTCCCCCTTACTTTATTAAAAATAAAGACTTTATCTATTGTTTCCTTAAATTTGCTTGCTTCTAGATTTTAGAAAATGAACCCTGCTCTATTCTGTAATTTTCCAACAGATGATAAAATTCTCATTTTTTCCTATAGGGTTCTTACAGCACTCTATGCAACAGAGCAAAGCTCTCACCTTGTGAAGAGTGCTGCCTCCCCTCAGTGGCTGGCAGGTGTTGTGCTGTGATTGGACTGCTGCCTTGAGTGCCAGGGTACATCAGACCCCAGAGAAAGGCTCCCAATACAAACTACAAATAAGAAAGATAGTAGCTTTTCATACACTAATAAAAAACCTGCTAAAAAAGTAAACCAAGACAGAAAACCAATTTACAATGGTATCAAGAAATAAGATATTTAGGTATAAATTTATCCAAGGAAGTGAATATCTCTACAATATAATTATAAAATATGGATTAAAGAAATTAGGGGGTGGAAATTTACCTCAGTGGAGTAAGAGCCTGCCTGGTAAGCAAGGTCATGAGTTCAATCCCTGGTACAAACAAACAAACAAAAAACAACAGAAAGAAAGAAATTATAGAGGACTTACAAAATGGAAAGTAATTGCATGCTCATGGATTGAAAGAGTTCATATAATTGAAAGGACCATACTGAAAGTGATCTAATGCAATCCTAGTGACATTCTTCACAGAAATATAAAAAAGCCCTAAAATTTGTGTAGAATCACAAAAGATCTAGAATAGCCAAAACAAACCTGTGAGTGACAAGAATAAAAACAAAACAGAAAAACAAAAATTGAAGGACTCATAATACCTGGCTTCAAAACACATTACAAAACTGTAATCACCAAAACAGCATAGAATCGGCATAAAAATCACCCAATAGACTGATGGGATAGAATAATGAGTTGAGAAATTAGTTCATTTATGTCCAGTCAACTTATTTTTGACAGAAGAGTAAAGAACACACATTAGAGAATGGACAGTCTTTTTAGTAAATAGTGCTGGTAAAGCCATATATTCATATGTAGAATAATGAAACTAAATCTCTACCACTCACTAGATACAAAAATAAATTCAAAACAGACTAAAGGCCTAAATGTAAGACCAGAGACTATGAAATTACTACAAGCTAACATAGAGGAAACACTTCAATATACTCTTCCAAAATTTTTGGATAGGACACCCAAACCACAGGCAGAAAAAGTAAAATCATACAAATGGGATTACAACAAACCAAGATGCTTCTACACAGCAAAGGAATCAATAGAATGAAGATACAACCTACAAAATGGTGGAAAATATTTGCAAAGTATTCACCTGAAGGTGGATTAATACCCAGAATATATAAGAAGAGCTAATAAAACACCAAAAAATTAAAATGTGCTAAAGTTCTGAATAGATATTTATCAAAAGGAGACATCCATCAAATATGTGGAAAAATATTTACAGTCCCTAATTATCAGGGGAATAAAGATCAAAATCACAATGAGATATAATTTCATTTCATCCCAGTTGCAATGGGTATTATCAAAAAGTGAAAAAAAATAGTGCCAGCAAAGATTTTGAGAAAAGAGAGACAGACTCATGGTAGGAATATAAATTAGCCAGTCATTAGCAAAGAGTGTTGAGATTCCTTATAACAACTAGAACTACCACGTAATGTAGCAATCCACTACTGGGTTTATATCCAAAGGAATAAAATAAGCATGTTGATGAGATTAGCAAACACAGTGGGAAATATATGAGCACTGAGTTCCATAACATTCACTTTGGGCAGATGCAAAGAGAGCACCTGGTCCTGTGGTCCTCTGTTAGTGTGGTGCTGCTTCCGTTTTGTCTGAGAGATTGATTACATAGTGTTTCATCTGTACTTCTGTTTGGCACTAATCCTAAAGTAATTTTATTTGTATCTCTGTCTGTCTCTCTCACTGGAATGCCAGTTCCTTGTAGAAGTTGACATATTTCTATAGTTCTAGTGTCTAATAGTGTTTACCACATAGAAGTTACTAAAAAAAGTTTACCAGAAATATTCCCCCCAAACAAATGAGTGCAAGTCTATCTTATTATCAGAAGTAAAATATATGTTTTTAAATGATAATTAACACATATTATTGTATAAATTAATGTGTTTCATTGTGGTATTTCCATACATGCATATTTTATTTCTTGATTGTGTCTATTCTCCCTTGGAACCTGTATTACCCTCTCCTTTTCCTTTCCTCCCCTAGTTTCCTTCCCCTTCCCTAATGCTCCTTCTTCTGCTTTCAGGTCAATTTTTCTTATTTTTTTGTTTATAAAAGCTGTGTTTCTGTGTCTACTTTATTCACTTAACATGATACCCTCCATTTCCATCTGTTTTCCTGTATATAGCATGATTTTATTCTTCTTTATGGCTCCACTGTGTGTAATACCATATTTTCTTTATCCATTTGTCTGTCAGTGGTCATCTAGGTTGATCCTGTATCTTGGTTATTGCAAATACTACCATAATAGATGGGTATGCAGGTATTTCGTCTGTATGCTGACTTCATTTCTTTTGGATAAATAGCCCAGAGAGGTATAGTTGGATCATATAGCAGTGCCATTTTTATTTATTTGAGGAACCTTCATACTGTTGTCCATAGTGACTGTACCAATTTATATTCCTACTAACAGTGTACAAGGGTGTTTTCTTCACATCTTCACCAACATTTAGCTTTTGTACTTTTGATAATAGCCATTCCATCTGAAGTGAGATGCAATCTCAGTGTAGTTTTAATTTATATTTTCTGATGGCTAAAGATGAGAATTTTTGATGTATTTATTGCCCATTTGTATTTCTTTTTTTTTTGAGAAGTATCTGTTCAGATCATTTGCCCATTCTTAAACTGGATTACAAGTTATTTCAATGTTAAGTTTTTTGAGTATTAAAAAATACATTCTCATATAAATTATAGCCAAATGAATAGTTGGCAAAGATTTTCTCTCACTGTTTAGATTTCCTCTTTATTTGTTGATTTTTCACTTTGATGTGCAAGATACTTTCAATTTGATAAAATTTCATTTGTCAATTTTTGCTTTTGTTTCTCAGGCCATTTGAGTCATTTTCAATAACTTGTTGCCTGTGCCAATATCTTGAAGTGTTCCCAATATGTTTTCTTCTAGTAGTTTCAAAGCTTTGGGTTTAAATTAAGGTATCTGTTCTTTTTTGGGTTGATTTTTGTACAGGGAGAGAAATAAGGACTTGGTTTCAGTCTACTATTTGTGGATAACCATTTTTCCTAGCATCATTTGTTGAGGAGGTTATCTTTTCTCCAATGTATATTTTTGCCACCTTTGTCTAGATTCAATTGGCTGTGGACGTGAGAGTTTAATTCTTGGTCCTCTGTGTCATTCCATTGGTCTACGTGTTTTTTTTTTATATTAAAGAGGATAAAACAGAATAAAACCAATCAAAACAAACCAGTGTAAAAGATATAAGACTGCAAAACATTACAAAATCAACAATAGTTACCATAATGCCTTTGACGTCTTCAAAATAGCCACAGATAACTTTTGGATATAGTGAAAATCAAACAGAATGGAATAGAATAGAAACAATAAAATACAATAAGGGACTTCAAAACAAGCCTATAATAAATCCAAGATTGCCATCATAATATATCTTGCTATCTTTGAAATAGGTGCTACTGCCATTGGATTTGACATAAACGAATAAAACAAAAGAGAATAAAATCCAACCCAACAAAAAAAAATGGAAACAATATAGGACTTCCAAAACAAGAAAACAGGCGATCAACAATGGCTGTAACCCTCAGAAGGAGATCCTCCTAGATGTCACACTGTGTACCATTATCCTCTGAACCTATGGTCAGACCACTGGCCTGTAATGTTAGTGAAACACCAAAGCACCACAGGCATCCAATTGCATTTCACCTCCATAGCTATTGTCACAGCTTTTGTTTCTCCAGATAAGCTGGTTGCTCATGGTGGGGGTGGTGGTGGTGGTGATGGTGGTGGTGGTGAAGGTGGTGGTGGTTGTTGGTACCTCTTGTTTTCCAGTTCATGCACCAGAAAGGTCTGGGGTCTGTCTGCTCCAGTCTGGTGGTAGCCCACAGCTGGCGCTGGGATTTACTTGCTGATGTTCTCTCTACCCCTGGTCTGCAAATGGCGCTGACTCACTGAGAGAGGTCGGGATCTATCTGTCTGTCTCTCACTCTTTTTTTTTATGCCAACACCATGCTGTTTTTTTTGTCACTATGACTCTAGTATATTTTGAAATCAGGTATTGTGATGAAAAACATACTCTTTAATGAATTGGCAAAGAGAATTCTAGAGAAAAAAATTCATTGTTTCTTTTTAATTCATGATTTGTTTATATTCTCAGTGTTGACCTATGTTTGTCTTTTCTATTTCAGTTCTAGGACATGTAATGTTTCTTATGTTGGTCCTCTTTGAGAAAATTACAGTCACTATGTAGAAAAAGGGCACAGGAGTTGCAGAAAGCCAGCACAGACCCAGAAAGGTTTGAGACCATCAATCCCGGAGGCTGGGTGCCTGCCCAGCCCCCTTGGGTCATTGGACTAGGCTCCAAAGGTTCTGTGGGCTTGAGTGGACTGTGTCCAGTGACCTTCATCCAACTAGGGGAGCCAGATCCACTGAAGGGGTAGCCAAGCCTGCATCGTGTGCCAAGAGGTAAGTTCCAGAACACCAACACAGACACAGAAGGGTTTGGGACTATCGATCCTGGTAGCTGGGTGCCTGCCCAGCCCCCTTGGCTAACTGGACTGGGCCCCAGAGGTTTCATGGGTTTGAGTGGACTGCGCCCAGAGACCTTCATTCAACCAGGGGAGCCAGGCCCACAAAAGGGGGAGCCAAGCCATTGTGGTGCTGCAAAGGAAAGCTTCAGAATATCGCTGGAAACATAGAAATACAGGAAAATGACAAAACAAAAGACCAAAATGCAATCTCAAATCCCCATCCCATCCCAAGAAATAGGAGCCATGTACATAGAAGAAAATACTACACATACACCTGAAATGTATGAAATGATATCAACTGAAATAAAGAAGCAAGTACAGGAAGCTATGAGGGAACTCAAATCAGAAATATTCTCCCAGGTAAAAGAAGAAATGATAAAAGTAGTGAAAGAAATGCTGAATGTACCCAATGAAGACACAGCTAAAAACTTAGAGAAACAAAGAAAAATGATAGAATCCCTGAATGAACAGTTTAAGAGACAAACAGAATGCATTAAGCAGATTCAAAGAGATATACAGGAAATCAAAAACTCTAATGAAAGTTGCAAAAACCACCTCAATAAAAGTGAAGATAGAATCTCAGACCTCAAAGATAAGATTGCAGCTAGTGAACAGGAAAGG
>PVLA01018366.1:0-14721 GCA_004027455.1 Hydrochoerus hydrochaeris | reverse complement strand
TTTTACCATGACTGATCGTAATAGAATTTGGTTTGTTCGATCGCGGTTTTGTATTGATCAATTTTATTCAAAACTGTTGATTGATAGTATCAAGTCTGAGAGTATAGGCAACTGCACTTAAGATGACAAGATCCACTAGAATATCCACTATGGTTTGATTATTACCCACCTTTGAAGTTTTATACTGTCTACAATGTTTTATTTTTACAATTATTATTTACTGATATACTCAATTATATTGCTATATTCAATTATGCCTGATGATGTAGACATTCTATTGAAGATAATAAGAAACAACACATTAATCATTGTATATCACCTTGTACTGTGATTTTATATGACTTTTTGGCTTCATGTTTTTATAGGAATTTGTTTTGTTTTGCCTTGCAAAGTTTTTTTCTTCCCTCTAATGCAGAAATTATAGAAATACATACAGAGATTCGTGCATGCGTAGCTGTTTATACTCTCACTGTTTGACTATCTACTTTGTATGCTTTAATTTTGTAACTTGAGCAACTATTTCTAAGAGGACAACATGTAATTTATCAACTAGTGATTTCTTATTGCTTATCTTTTTTTTTTTTTTGGAATTCTGTATTATCTCTACCCTTTACATGTTTTTGTTTCTGTTTAAATTAAAAAAAATGAGTCTTTAAATCGTCAGACATGATATTTATTTAGGTATTATTTACTTTATCTCAGTAAGATTTTAAAACTTTATCTTTATAGAAATACATCTAGAGACTCATACATGCATAGCTGTTGACACTCTCACTGTTTGAATATCTACTTTGTATGCTTTAATTTTGTAACTTGAACAACTATTTCTAAGAGGACAATATGTAATTTATCAACTAATGATTTCTTACTGTTTATCTTTTTTTAAAATTCTGTATTATCTTTACCCTTTACATGTTTTTTCTCTTTAAATTAAAAAAAATCATACCACAATGATATATCCAAATCTATGTTTGTATAAGTACAATTTATAATAGCTAAATCTCAGAAACAGTCCATATGCTCAGCAACGGATGAGTGGATATAGATAATACGGTATTTATAAACAATGGAGTACTACTCTGCCTTAAAGAAGGATAAACTTCATTTGTTAGAAAATGGATGCACCTTGAGACGATAATCTTACCTGAAATGAACTGAATACTCAAGTTTAAATATCAAAAGAGAGAGAGATGAGAAAAGAACTTTCAGAACTGCTTCTGAAAGGGATAAGAATGATAGGATAACTGTGTTTGAAGTGAGGGAAAGTACCCTAGGAGAATTAATGGCAATGTGTCTTCATGTAGTAAATTTTAAAATTAATCATATTTTTTTACTCACATCTCATATTTAGGTCTCATTTGAATAATCCAGGATGGTCTCATATAAATATCTTTAATTAGATTACATCTATGAAGACTGTCTAACAAATAAAGCCACATTCATGATTCTAGGGTTAGGGCGTAGATGGGTCCAGGGAGTAAGGGGGAAACATTTCACCCTACTGCATTAGAATGGACTGAGAAGTCAACACAAGAGCCCTGCTGTTACCTGCAGCTGGATCTCAGCAAAGTGACTTCCCTCATCTGGACCCTGCACATCAGTGCTTATTCTTTAACTATGGTAGCTGAGACTTTCCTTAAATTTTTTGTGTGAAGTTGTCTGTCCTAACCAAGAAGCCAAGCTCTTTTGAACTGTTATAGTGTGGACTCACAGTCTCTGATTCTGACAGCCCTCATTATTTCCCTCTTCTTCATCTTCCTCTTCTTCCCTGTCTCCTCCTGCTCCTTTTTCTTGCCTTTTTTTGGAGCAGGACTTTTTGCTCTTTAGTCCTCTTCTCCTGGCTTCTTGTGCTCCCAGCATGGTGTCCTCTCATTCTTCCTTACAGTTGCTTGGCAATGCCAGCCTCAAGAGTCACTAACTCAATGATTCTCAAGTTTCAGTGTGATTCAGAATCATTGGAGCCACCCAAGTCCACACTGGTGGGCTTCACCTCCTGGGTTTCAGACCCCATAGATTTAGTGGGGGAAGAAAGGAGTTTACATTTCTATCCTGACTGATGTTAATGCTACAGGTTCTGAGGCCACAATGAGGCCTGAGCTTAACCCCATTCTTCTTGTCCTCCCAGTAGCTTTCCCTTCTTACTGTCATTCCATTGCCACATGTACCTTACCTTCTTTCTTCCTTCACACCTTGCTCTCACTTCCTCAATCCCGTCTCTAAACACTGGCTTTAATCCTATATCTATAGACTCCTACCTAAGTAGTTCATATCTTGATGTTCAAAAACCTTTCCTCCATTTTCCCACACTCTCACTTATCTAAACCACAGTTGAGGAAACTCAAGCAATGAGGATGTACTTAGAAACCCTCAGAAAATAAGAAAATCTAATCCCAAGCAGAGGGAGAGCAGCTCTGGTGACAAATCAGACTTTAAATGGACTAATAAAGTAGGTACAGCTTGGTACATTAGGTAAAATGGACTAATAAAGTGGCTGCAGCTTGGAGAGGAAAAAGATCACAGAGAAAGCATCCAACCCCATGTCCACCTACCCATCAGCCCATGCGCCTTCAGTCTTCACCAGACCCATGTGCCCCAAAGGACAGCAACTCAGTTCTCTAGGGTAAGCCTCCTGATGCCAGCCGACTGTCTTCCCAGGACATTGAGCAACATGTGGTGAGTATTTCCAGCATTCATGCACTACCCAACAGCCTGCAAAACATTTTCTCTAAGGAATTTCAACACATATAACCAATGCTTTGTTCCAGTGTGAATGAGAGCTTGTCTGGGTGCCAGTGTTTCACCATACGGGAGATTAGCAAACATGAGCTGAAGCCTCTTAGCAGACACATTTCAGCCTCAGTGAGCTTTCTTCATACTATGCACAAATGTCAAACCTCTCTAAAAAAAAGTGGGAGGGCATGCCAGTCCCACTTGTGGATCTCATTAATCTAGACAGTCTGCTGTTAAAAACCCTTTTAATGTCAAGTATCCACCATCAGTTTTGCTAAAGATGGTTTATGCTAAGCTTGGCTCTGTACTGTTATCAGAGCTCTGCTGAAAGTGTACTGACATTCGGAAGCTCCTCACACTTTCCTCTTATTGCCCTCATAAATAGAATTTTAAAAAGAAGAGACTGAGTGCTCATGGAGATAGTTCATGGATAGCTCTTATATGCAGTTGTCTTCTACAGGAATGGCTTAGGGACCCAAGTGGATGGGAAGGTCTGACTTGGGACAGAGGTCATGGAACACAAAGGACAGGCTAAGGTTGGGCTGGTAGGTTTCATTATCCCAGGTCTCAGTTCCTTGCCCTGTGGCTTCAGAAAGTTTCATTAAAATATCTGTATTATTTGGGAGGGTTCTCATAACAAAGAACCATAGACTGGGAGGCTTAAACAACAAAAGATATATTTCCTTAGAGTTCTTGGAAGGTAGAAGTTAAAATCACAGTTATCAGCAGGCTTGGTCTCTTCTGAGGCCTTCTCCTTGGATTGCACATGGCTCCCTTCGCCCTTTGCCTCCACAGGATGAGCCTCCTTAGTGTGGTTCACATAATGCACACTGCGTGTGTGTGTGTGTTCCTGGTTTATCTGCATTTGTGTCCTAATCTCCACTTCTTATAAGAATGTCAGTTATACTGATCAGAATCCATCCATATGAACTCATTTTACCTTACTAACAAACAACCCTAAATCCAAATACAGTTTTATTCCAAGGTACTGGGAGACAGGACTTCAACAGATAAATCTGTGGAGAACACAATTCAGCCTATGATAATATTATTATGCATTAAAACCATTCACCGCATTTCACTGCTTCTTGGACATGTTAATCTGCGAATTCAGTCCTTGTCTAACAATCTATGGTGTTCAGCCTAATTGGCAGGCATTTGTCTTTGTTAGCTAGCAGTACACAAAATGATGGGCAATGCCTTAACCTTAATAAATTACAATAATCTTTTCAATATCCTACTGGATTAGACTGTTTTATTCCCATTTTGCAAGTTAGAAAACTAAGGGAGGCTGGTAAATGGTGGGTCTGGGTTTCACACCAAAGGACTCTGTCTCATGGCATTGCTATGAAGATGACTGAGCTAGTGCCCATGAGGCACTTAGAACAGTGAATGCAGCAGTGTACATGCACAATACTGTTATCAATCAATATTCTGTATTTGGGGGAACGGGAAACGACATGCATGCACCTGGCGGTCAATGTGTACCTAGCATGTACTCCTGACAGCAGTTATCCTCACAGTGATGTGTGACTCTGTTGCTTCTACTTCATGAGCAAACATTTTCAGTCTAACAAAATAGATCTCAAGTTTACTAATATCTTCTTCAACCTGAAAGCATGCTTTCCAGTCATCTACCTTTTACAAGCTTTGATACAACTTTGAAGAATTTTTTTTTAAAAATGAGAACCTGAGGGAAGAGGACTGCAAATTCAAAGCAGCCTGAACAATCTAGAGAGAACTTCTCCCAAAAATACAGGGGGTTGGCGGTGCACCTCAGTGGCAGAGAAGACCTGAGTTTTATCTTTGGTGCTGAAAAAAATAAAAAGTTTCCTGTTTTTAAAGGGCTTGGTGTCAAGTTGGGGAAGAAGACAGACAGCAGGGGAAGCGCACCCCTCGATGGTGTGTGAAAAGTGCGACTGGGTGGGATGAGGAAGTGCTGTGAATTTTAAAGGAGGACCTTTGATTTGGGCTGGGGCATCAGAAGGGTGGTGTGTAAGAGATGGAGGTACTTGAACTGGACTTAAATGATGGGAGTCTTAGTCCATGTTCTGTTGCTATAGCAAAATATCTGAGACTAGATAATTTATGAAACAAAGTAGAGGTTTATTTGGCTCATGGCTCTGAAGCCTGGGAAGCCCAAGATCAAGGTTCTGTGTCTAGCAAGGGCCTTTCCTACTGCATCATAATATGATGAGGATGTCACATAGTGGGGTGGTTCAGCATAGTAGTTCATCTCTCTTCCTCTTCTCAAGTCACTAGCGGTATCATAGGGGTCTAACCCTCATGATCTCATCTAATCCCAGTTTCTCTCCAAAGGCCCCACTGCCAAACACCATCAATGCAATTTAGAGATTAAGTTTCTAGTTGATGAAGTTTTAAGAGACACATGCAAATTGTAGTAATCAATAATATTTCAAAAAGTAAGAAAAGTGCCAAAGAGGTGATTATTGTCAAACAACACAAAAATCTGAAATTGAGACTGTCTTATGGGAAGTGAGGCAGTGTTATGGATTGAATGCTTGTGTTCCCCCAAAATTTTTATGTTGAGGCAAAAGTGAGATGGTATTGGAGATGGCATATTTTGAGGATATTTAGATGTGATGGTGAGGGTGGAGCCCCTTTGGTGGGGTTAGTGCCCTGCTGAAAGGGACAGAGATCAGAGCTCTTATTCTCTTCTATATAAACATGCAATGAAAAAGTAGCCCTTTGCAAGCAGCTCGTACTAGGATTCAAATCTGCCACTAGCTGGATCTTGAATTTTTGGCAAAGAACCATGAGAAATAAATGTCTTCTATCTAACATCTCAGTGTGTGGTATTTGCAATGGTAGCCTACGCTGACTCAGACAACTATTTTGGGTTTAGGTTATTCAGGTATCTTGAGTGCTACAGAATTAATTTAAACTAATTGGAAAGCAAATTAATTCCTTGAAGATTCAAAGTTTTGGGAGCAAAAACAATGGCTTATTCAAAATTATGAGTGGAAATATGTAACTGGACACAGAGTGGAAAAACCACCCACTGAGAGGACAAACCACAGACTGAGACCAAGAAGGACTCACTGCTGTAGTCCAGGACCAGGTTCCCAGTGAATTCTTGTGTGCCCAGTTTAGCATGGGAAGTCTTATTGTCCCTCACTGCAGGCAAAGCAGGATGGTCACCCTGTCAGCCTGAGGGAAAGAAGCCCCAAGCCTGATGACAGGAGACACACAGGGAAACTTCACCAAAGAGGGAGATATTACGGAGGAACAACCTGCCCACATGGCAATGGTCAGGTGGAAAGAGGGATACAGGATAAAAGGAATTAAAAAGAATTCCATTTTTGAGCCTACTTGTTCAGGAAAAGAAATGGGGATGTCAGAGAAGGAAGCTAGGTGTGGAGGTATGGGTAAAGAATTCCACTTCAGAAGCTCTGAATTTAGGTGATATGGGGCCCAGAGAGGCTGGGCTTTTGTGACCTTGGGACCAGTCAGAGCTGCTGAGGACAGACTCTAGAGCCGTCCCCTGGAACAAACTCACCCCAGGACGACTGGTAAAGGTACATCAGAAGAAAAGTCACAGTGCTCATGGCTTAAACCATGGCCCACAAACTTTCCACAAGAAAGAATCACCAAGGGAGCGTGTGTGCAACTGTCTAAGTGTTACCCACACTGAATCAGCACATAAAGCCCCACACTCTACGTTTTTAGTACACTCTTCAAGTGATTCTTTTGAGAAAGTCTGAAGACAGTGATTTGAGAAACTCTGGTCTGTGGATGTGGGGGTCAAAGAGCAGTCAGCGCCAAGCCCTCTACCACCTCCTTCCTCTGTTGGATGCACTCTTTGCGCCTCATCTGCTGTGATGGTTGTAAGCCCTGGTTGATGAGGCCACTACTTCCCCACCTCCTTCTGCCCCTGGCTGCCCTATCTCCAAAAGCCCCTCAGCTCCTCAGGTCTAGAGGTGCCCAGTATCCTACTTCCTGCCTACAGTGATTTATACCAGAAGTAACCATTTGGTTCATGAACAGTTCCTTCCCTTCTTCTACCCACTCCCCAAATTACCCCATCTTTCCCTGTCCCCCAGGCTTTTATCCAGGGTATCACTGTCACCTGAAGAATTCTGTGGGTTCATCAAACCAAGCCACCTGTTTGAGTCAATGTCAATCCTTCCATCAGATGCCACAGCCAAACAGAAAGGGTGGCTCAGAGAGCTGGGAGCAGGTGGCAGTCAGTCATTCCTCTGTAGTTTTTTGGGGGCGCCTGTGTTCAGGCAATCAGAACACGTTCCCTTATGAGATCAGTGCTGCATCCTGGAACAGAGCACAAACAATGTGTGTGGGAATGAGCAAACTGGCTCCGCTCTGTCACTTCATCTGTCCACAAAGACAGCCAAGCCTCGAGAGTGCTCCTCACACTCTATTATAATATCCATGCATTGTGGAAGAGGGTGGGGAGGGAGAACCACCATGCTTGCTGCAGGTTATTGACAGCCAGCAATAAACCTGTGGTACAATGCTCAGCAACCTACTCCGGGCCATGTAAGGCTCACCAACAATGTATCGTTTGTTGCTTTAAATGAACATGAGGTAAGAAAGCTAGGCTCTTCTTCCAGGACTGCACTTGAGGTCCATGCCACTTCATCTAAAGGAATCACAAAAACTCCTTTACTTAGAAATACCACATTCATACTCTCATGAAGAAAGCATTATACCTAGGGACCTGATGTTACTCTGTGTGCTATCGAGAAATGACATCAGGGAACAGGCAAGGTTACTTCGTTTTCTATCATTGGCTCAGGCCACAGTGATATAATGTGTTTTTCTCACTCCTGTAATAATGATTCTGAATACATACCTCCTGCCGGGCATACCCAAAGAGAAACTGTGCCCTTGTAGGGGTTATAGTCTATCTAGCCAGTGGTGAGGGTAGGGGTGGGGAGACAAATAAAAAAAATTAGGTTTAACAAATAACTAGCTTTTATATTACAAGGAGGAAACTGTTATGGAAACAACCTTAAATGAGGAAGGAACATGGGGTGAGCTGGGGGTGCGATACCACAGAATTTTAAATATCATTGTCAAGTGAGGTTTCATGGGGAGACACCCAAATAAAGACTTGATGTTTTTGATCCAAGCAAGTGTAAGGTGGGGTTTCTGCCAGTTGTAATTAGGGTGCCAAGACAATGCTAGCTAGGAAAGAAGGGTCCAGAATTCTATAAATTTCCAAGTTGTGGAGTGAAAAAAGAAATCACCTTTTTTTATTTTAAAGAGAAAAAAAAGCATAGAAAAATTAAAGAGCAATCAATTAAACAAAATAAAAGCAAGAAAAACCAAATGAAACCAACAACAAAAAAATAGTGATACAGGATTTCAACGTAAGATGATAGAAATTTGTCAATGACTGTTATATTACATATTGTTATCTTCAAAATAGTTGCTCATGTAAAATTGATCAAACAATATGATTTCCCTCTGAGTAGTTTCTTCCCTTTCACTAAATCTATTGTAACTTTTGGATCTTATTTACCTTCAGTTTCAGCCTTGAGTTTACCCTTCTTTATAGCTGAGTAGCACTCCATTGCATAAAAATACCACATCTTTTTCATGTATTCCTCAGCTGATGAGCATTTGGGTTGTTTCCAAGATCTGGTTATTACAAATTGTACAATTATAAATATAGATGAACATATATCACTGTAGTATGATATTTTCAGTTCTTCTGGGAAAATACCCTGAAGGGGAATAGCTGGGTCGAATGAGACCTCTAATCTTAGTTTTTTGAGGAATCTCCACACTGATTTGAACAGTGGTTTTACCAGATGACACTCCAACCAAGAATGTATAAGGGTTCATTTTTCCACATAGGCTCTCCAGCATTTATTATTGGTTGATTTCTTGATGATAGCCATTCTTTCTGGAGTGAGATGATATCTCAGTGCTGTTTTAATTTGCATTTCTCAAAGGACCAGTGATGTTGAACATTTTTCCATATATTTATTTGCCATTTGTATTTCTTCATCTGAGAATTGTGTAGTCATCTCAGATGCCCGTATTTGAATTGGGTTTTTGATTTTGGGACTCTGATTTATTTAAATTCTTTATACATTATAGATAGAAATCCCTGGTGAGAGTGACAGCAAAAATCTTTTCCCAATCCATGGGTTTTCTTTTCATTCTGCTGTGATTTCTTTTGATGTGCAAAAACTTTTCAATACTTGTTGATTCTTGGAAGTATTTCCTGTGCAGTTTGGCTTTTGTTCATGAACTATCAACCTACCACTATGTCCTAGAGATATCTATCTACTTTGTCTTCTAGTACATTTAGTATTTTTGTTTTAATATTTAGATCTTTGAGTCATTTTTACTTTAGTTTAGTGCATGGTGATAGGCATGGATCTAGCTTAAGTCTTTGGCTTGTAGAAAGCCAGTTTTTCCAGCACCGTTTATTAAAGGGGCTATCTTTCTTCCAGTAAACAAACTTGTTTGGCTCTTTTGTCAAAGATAAGGTGGCTGAATGTGTTTATGGTTGCGTCTGTATCTTCTATTCTGTTCCATTGATTCTCAGATCATTTTATTTGCCAGTACCATGCTAATTTTATTATAGCAGCTTAGTAATATAACTTCAGCTCAGGAATTGTGTTGCTCCAGCCTTGCCTTTGTTGCCCAGGATTTCCTTTCTATTTTAGGTTTCTTCTGGTTCCAGATGAATTTTCAAAATGGTTTTCCTAGATCTTTGAGATATGAAAATGGCATTTTGATTGGGATGGCATTAAATCTATATAACAGTTTTGGGAGTATGGCTATTTTCACAATGTTGGTTCTTCCTATCCATGAGCAAAGGATATCTTTCCATTTTATGAATTCCCCTTCAATTTCTTTGTTCAGAGTAATTTACAATGTATAAATCTTTTACTTCATTTGTTAGCTTGATTCCTAAGTATTTCATTTTGGGGGGATGTTATTGTGAATGGTGTTGTTTCCCTAATTTCTTTCTCAAGGAATTTGTTGTTTTTGTAAAGGTATGCTATTGATTTTTGAGTGTTGACTTTGTATCCAGCTACTTTACTGAATTTGGTTATTACATCTTTAAGTCTTTCAATGGAGTTTTTGGAGTCTTCTATGTAGAATATCATATCATCTACAAATAATGCTAGTTTAACTTTTTACTTTGCTATCCTTGTTCCTTTTATATCTCTTTTCTTGTCTAATTACCCTGGCTTCAGAACTATATTGAATAGGAGTGGTGATAGCAGGCGTTCTTGTCTTGTTCCTGATTTTAGAGTGAAAGCTTTTAGCTTTCAATTTTTGTCCATTTAGTATGATGTTGGCTATTGGTTTGTCATAAATGGCTTTCATCAGATTGAAGTAAAGACCATCTATTCCAATTTTCTGTAGAGTTTTTATAACTGATAGCTTTTTTTTTATTGATACTGGGGATCGAACTCACGACTGCGCGCTTGCAAGGCAGGCGCTTATGCTGCTGAGCTAAATTCCCAGCCCTAGAGTTTCTACCATAAATGAGTGTTGGATTTTATCAAAAGCTTTTTTTGCATCTATTGAGATGATCGTGTGATTTTTGTCTTTGGCTCTGTTAATATGGTGTATTACACACTTATTAATTTGCATATGTTGAACCAATCCTGCCTCCCTTGAATGAATCCCACTTGGTCATGATGAACAAGCTTCTTGATGACTTGCTGAATTGTTTGCTAGGTTTTTGTTTGTTTGTTTGTTTTTGGTACTGGGGATCGACATCATAGCCTCGCACTTATCAGACAGACACTTATGTTGCTGAACTAAATCCCTGGCTGTTTGCTAGTATTTTATTGAGGATTTTTGCATCTATGATCACTAGGGAGATTGGCCTATAGTTCTCTTTTTCAGTTGGGTCTTTCTCTGGTTCTGGTATCAAGGCAATACTTGCCTTCAGAAATGAGTTAGGGAGAATTGCTTCCCTTTCAATTCCATTAAAGAGTTTGAGGAGTGTTGGTGTTAAATCTCTAAATTTCTTGTACAATTCAGCTGTGAATTCATTAGGACCCAGACTTCCTTCTTCTTGTTGTTGTTGGTAAGTTTTTAATTACATTTTCAGTTTCATTAACTGATACTGGGTTATGCAGGATTTTACATATTCTTGATCCAATTTTGGTAATTTATATGTTTCCAAGAATCAGTCCATTTCTTCTGTGTTTCCTATCCTATGAGAATATAGATTTTCAAAATAGGTATTGATGATCTTTTGAATTTCCACAGGATCTGTAGTGATTTTACCCTTTACATTTCTATTGCCTGGATTTGAGTTTTTCTTTCCTCTTTTTGATAAGGTTGACTAGGAGTTTATCAATTTTATTTATTGTTTTAAAAAACCAACTCTTCAGTTCATTAATTATTTGTATTGTTCTCTTAGTCTCAATTGCATTAATTTCTGTTGTAATCTTTATAATTTCCTTTCTTCTTTGGACTTTGGGCTTGACTTGCTCTTCTTTTTCTAGAAGTTTGAGGTGCAGCATTGGGTTGTTTGTGTTCGTTCCATTTTCCTGATGTGAGAATTAACAGCCATAAATTTCCCTCTGAAGACTGCTTTCATTTGTGTCTCACAGTTAAAGTTGTATTTGCATTTTCATTCAATTGTAGATATTGTATAATTTATTCTGTGACCCATTAGTTGTTTAAAAGACTGTTATATAATTTCCATGTGTTTATGGAATTTTTGTGGCTTCTTTTGCCATCAATTTCCAATTTTATTGTACCATGGTCAGATAATATGATTAGGATAATTTCAGTTCATTTGCATTACCTAAGCATGTTCTGTGGGCTAGTATATGGTCTATTTTAGAGAATGCCCATGTGCTGCTGAGAAGAATGTGTATTCTGATGTTGTTTGGTGGAACACTGTACATGTCTACTAAGTCCATTTGTTCATAAGTTTGGTTCAGTTCTGTTATTTCTTTGTTGATTTTTTTGTCTAGTTGATCTGTCTCTTTGATAATGAAGTGTTGAGGTCTTCTGCTATAATTGTTATTACTTATTTGATTTTTCATGCTTATTAACATTTGTCAGATATAGTTGGGTGCTCCTGTATTTGGTGCACAGATATTTATGGTTTTCATCTCTTCCTCTTGAAGTTTCCCCCTGAAGAAGTCAGTTCTTTGAGTGTGAAGTCCTAGAGTAAAATCTTCAATAGAGTTACAAATTTGGGAGCCTTTGGCATATAGATGACATTTAAATATTTGATACTTAGACTACAAAAGGGAGGGTTGCAGATAGAAGAAAAGGAGAGACTACAATTATTTTTTTAAATTTATTTTACAGAGAATAAAACAAGAGAGGACAGAATAAAGCAGATCAGAACAGAACAATGCAAGCAACACAGCATTTCACAATAAGACAATTGGATATCAACAGTAGCTACCATAATGTCTCTTTCTTTGAAATAGTTGAGCATAGCTTCATATACAATAATATCAAACATAACAAAATAGAATAAAAGCATTCAAGAGAATGAAACTATTACAAGGCATTCTGAACCAAATAACAGAAAATGAACAATGGCTACTACAATATCTCATTTTCCATAAAAAAATTTGTTTATACTATCATACATATTAAAATCCAGTAAGACACAACATGATAGAACCAACAGTAATAGAAGAACAAAAGCATGTTAGAACTTCAAAGCAAGATGATATTAAATCAGCAATGGCTGCCATAATGTCTTGTTTTCTTCAAAGTAGCTGTTCATACCATCACACATAATAAGGTCAAACAAAACAGAATAAAACCATTCCAACCAATGAATGAAAACATTATAAGACTTCAAAGCAATATAATGGGGAACAATGATTACCATAAAATCTTATGTACTCTTACCATTTCTTACACTAGGGAGACTATGCAGTATTATACATGTGAGCTTGATTTATTTCGCTTATGAGTATGGTCTCAAGTTGCATCTATTTATTTATAAATATTTCAACGTGATCATTCTTTATAGCTGAGTAGTACTCTATTGTATAAAAGTACCACAATTTTTTTATCCATTCCTCAGTTGATGGGCACTTAGATTGTTTCCAAGATCTGGCTATTACAAATTGTGCCATTATAAACATGGGTGCACATATATCACTGTGGTATGATGTTTTCAGTTCTTCTGGAAATATGCCTAGGAGTGGAATACCTGGGTCAAATGGGACTTCCAATCCCAGCTTTTTGAGGAATCTCCAGACTGACCTCCATAGTGGTTGCATCAGTCTACACTCCCACCAACAGTGCAGAAGAGTTCCTTTTTCCCCACAGCTTCTCCAGCATTTGTTGTTGGTAGTTTTCTTGATGCTGACCATTCTTTGTGGAGAGAGATGGAATCTCAGTGTTGTTTTAATTTGCATTTCTCTAATGACCAATGATAATGAACATTTTTTCATGTATTTATTTGCCATTCATATTTCTTCATCTGAGAACTGTGTGTTCATCTCGGATGCCCACTTTTGGATTGGGTCTTTGAATTTCAGGGGTCTGATTTTTTTAAATTCTTTATAAGTTCAAGACAGAAGTCCTTTGTCTGAAGGACTGTTCACTAAGATTTTTTCCCAATTTGTGGGTTTTCTTTTCACTATTCTGGAGATTTCTTTCTACATGCAGGAACTCTTTAATAAGATGTGATTCTAGTTATTGATTCTGGGAAGTATTTCCCATGCAGTTTGGTTCTTGTTCATGAATTCTCTACCTACTCCTATGTCTTCAAGATTTTTACCTACTTTGTCTTGCAACAGATTTAGTGTTTCTGTTTTAATATTTAGATTTTTGATCCATTAAGATTTTAGTTTAGCACATGGTGATAGGCATGGGTCTAGTTTTAGTTTTCAGCATGTGGATAGCCAGTTTTTCCAGCACCATTTATTAAAGAAACTATCATTCTTCCAGTGAACATGTTTGGCCCCTTTATCAAAGATAAGGTGGTTGAATGTGTTCATAGTTGTGGTTGTATCTTATAGTCTATCTCATTGATCTTCAGATCTGTTTTTTTTTCCAGTACCATATTGATTTTATTACAGTAGCTTTGTAGTATAACTTAAAGTCAGGGATGGTGATGTCTCCTGCCTTGCCTTCGCTGCTTTTCCTTTGCTGTTCTAGGTCTCTTCTGGTTCCAGATGAATTTTAGGAGTGATTATTTTAGGAGGATGAGGTATGTTAGTGGTATTTTCATTGGGATTGCATTGAGTCTGTATAACAATTTTGGGAGAATGGCCATTTTCACAATATTTATTCTTCCTATCCATGAACAAGGAATGTCTTTCCATTTTCTGAGATCATCTTTGATTTCTTTTTTCAGGGTATTATAATTTTCCCTGTACAACTCTTTTACTTCTTTCATTAGATTAATTCCTAAGTATTTCATTTTTTTTGGATGTTAGTGTGAAGGGTGTGGCTTCATTTGCTTGTAGATATTGTTTAATTTCTTCTTTAATTTCCTCTGTGACCCATTGATTGCTCAAGAGTGTATTATTCAATTTCCATGTGTTTGTGGGGTTTTTGCAGTTTCTTTTATCATTAATTACTAGTTTCATGGCACTATGATCTGATAACATACATGGGATAATTTCAATTCTTTTGCATTTACTTAAATATGTTCTGTTTTCTAGTATATGGTCTATTTTAGAGAATGTCCCATATACTGGTGAGAAGAATGTATATTCTGATGTTGTTGGATGGAACACTCTGTATACATCTATCAAGTCCATTTGTTCACAGGTGTGATTCAGTTCTGTTATTTCTTGGCTGATTTTCTGTCTAGTTGATCTGTCCCTTTCTGTCAGTGGCACGTTAAGGTCTCCTGTTATAATTGTATTATTGTTTATTTGATTTTTCATTTCTGTTAATACTTGCTTTGTATAGCTGGGTGCTCTGGAATTTGGTGCATATATATTTTCTTTCTCTCTTCAGACCATTCTTGGTTTGAAGTTCATATTGTCTGCAAACAGAATAGCTATCCCTGCTTTTTTTTTTTTTTTTTTT
>PVLA01018365.1:0-14724 GCA_004027455.1 Hydrochoerus hydrochaeris | reverse complement strand
GCAATGAAGAAGAGAAGTCTGACATCAATGCACAAGGAAAATACTTGTCTATCTGAAAAGCCAGCAGGGCGGAGAGAACAGCAGCATCCCTCCTCCACCCGGGATACTGGGGACTTTGAAGAACCAGCGTAGCAATGCACTAGTAGAGACAGAGCGCCTGTTGGAGGAGCTGAACCAGGCCAGGGAACACCGACCGCTTCCTTACCAAAAAGTACAATAAAGCACTGGAACTCATGGCCACTAAAGAAGTACCATCACCAGGCTGTCTGTAGAAGACAGAACCATGCTCTGGAGCTGAAGGTGGTGGCCCTGATGTACAGAGAGAAGCCCTGCACAGTTCAGTCCCGCCAGGTCCAGATTGTCTACTTTGGTTGGTACCAAATCAGACAACAAATGGAAAGCATAAGAACGAGATTACTACAGGAGATTTTCCAAAATGCTCCAAGAAAACGAAGCGGGATGCAGTTCCCTGAAAGGAAAGGGGCCTGGTGTGGGGCAAGTACGGCCTAGAAAACAGCAGGTAAATTCTGGGTGCACAGTGCGGTGCGAAGCTGAGGGCACGGAGACGTTTTACATTGACAGCGGCCTGGAGGAGACGGTCCCTGTCTGTAATTAGAGACATTGACTTCGTGGTGTTTTGGTTCAGGTAAAAAGTTTCCTATGCAGCATCTGAATGTGTCCTCCTCACATTACAAGACATTTTGAAATATTTTGGGTGGGATAATAAGTTTTTAATCATCCTACTAATTAGAGAAAAGTTATTTAGGTGCAACTCTTTTCTTTTTCTTTTTTCAAATTCATTTTGTTCACACATAAAAAGAAAGAAAAGAAGAAAGAGAAAAACTACAACAAAATTTTCCATCGGGGGTAACAAGGGTATATACATTGCACTTTGTCTTCTACCTCATGGATTTCTCTACAGTAGAAATACTCAGAGGGAAGGTTAAAATTATATGAATTCAATTTTAGGTATACATCAGGGCTAGGGTGAAATTTTGTCATTTTGAGATTCCTGTAGGACAGAGAATCCCTGTGAAATACACACTCCATCTCTTCCCCTGATCTACATCCAAAATACCTGTACCTCAGTGAATTCTGATCTGTGTGGGTTGTTTGTGTGTGTCACTGAAAAGAAGTTTCTGGAACCAGAAATGATTATAACCCAGGATCCCACACTTTGCTTTGTGGGGAAAGGGAAATGCTGGACAACCCAAAAGCTGCCTTCTTGAGTCAGTGATCCCCATGCTGGCATCTGAAGTGTGTGGAATGAGTGTGAGCAGGAATGTGAACATATTAGGACATGTGTTCTCAGCAGGCTCTGTGATGTGTGGGCCACTCTATATACACTGGTTTTCTGGTGCTGAGTACTGAACCCAAGATAATAACACTCAGCTACATCCCTACACAGTTTCCTATTTTCTATCCTGAGATGGGATCTGGCTCATTTGCTAAACTGTTCAGGCTGGGCTCAAATAGAGACATGGAATAACCAAGGCACAGGTATTCACACTCAGCCCTACATGCTGACAATAAGCCTCTTTACCAAGCTTTGACAGGCCAGACCTGGTTGGATACGTGTGTAATTTCAGCATTCTCGGAGGCTGAAGGAGATGGAGTGAAATTTCTAGCCCAGCCTGGACAATCTAGAGACTTTAGTGTGACTCTGCTTCAAAACAAAACAAAACAACAAATCTATGAATGTACATTACTCAATACCAAGCAAGTAAATAAAACAACAACAACAAAAGAACCCACAAAGAAACAAAATGGACTAGTTTTAGTTACCGTTTTATGTGTTACTTGAGAAGGCTTAGTGAGATGTGATTTACCGTATAGCATGGTGAGTGGTTCCCAGGGCTTACTTGGTGGTGCAGTTTTTGTGTAATTTCTTTACTTTGCACAGTAAATGTCTGAAAAACAGATGACAGGCAGAACAGTGGACCATCCAAGAAAAGCTTCTTGCTCATTTAAAAACTCCCAGGCAGAAGATGCAAACAGACTCGACTTCTTTGCCAGTTCCCTTTTCTCTCTGGACCTTGAGACTGTGGCCAGGCAGCTCACTGATGCCTGTCAGCACCAGGGCCTTACTGCCTCAAATAATTCAGCTCTCACGTTACCAACAATTCAGGCTTGTTTGTTTGTTTCCTAGACCAAATATAGGGTTAGGGTAAAATTACAAAAGACAACACAGGGGCTGGGGATTTAGCCCAGTCTCATAAGCATCTGCCTAGCAAGCACAAGGTCATGAGTACGACCCTTGGCACAAAATAAATAAATAAATACAAATTGAAAAAGCCTTCTTCCTTTTTCATGGCACCAAAGTGCCAAAGTGTATTGCTGAGAGTCCTCAGCTGACTAGACTACCTTTTTCTTTAACTTCTACTGACTTCAGGCTATGTTCAAAGGATCCTGGGAGACCCTCAAGCCACACAATGCTGCCATGAACTGCAGCCCAGCCATGCCACCCTTCCTTGGAGCCAACTGATTATGAACTATGCTCCAAAACTATCCAGTGACACTGATAAGATCTTCCTGGCTGCTTGGCCCGCCCTTCCTCCCGGAAATGCCAGACCATCTCAGAGGCCCGCCCCAGGCCTACTCCTCCCCAGACTGCTTCTTCTGGACCCGCCCTTCCACCAGGAATGGCAGAGCCTTGGACTACAGTGGATTGGTGTGCTGGCTGGATGAGAGACTCAGGAGCCCCTCACCCAAACAGAAGACCTCAGCAGGCTCCGGTCAGTGTTGGGTTGGTCATTGTACCTTGTGTAAAAAATCACTAAGACAGACTTTCACTGACCATGTGGTCTGGTGGAATCCCAGCACATGGAAAAAACTTGGAACTTTGCTTTGAAGATGTAGCACTGTCGTCACACGGACCCCATGGGTGGCCCCTTTTCAGCCATCCTCACCCTCCAGCCTCCCACCTTAATCCCTGAAGGCCACTGTGTTCCTGTGGCAGTGATTCAGTACTTTCCAGAATGCTCTGTGAGTAGAATCCTAAATGATCAGTCCTCTTAAGAGTGGTCTTTCTCTCCCTTCAGCTCCATCCCAGGGGCCTCAGTATCAGGAGCTTGTTCCTTTTTATCGGTGGGCACTGAGTGAAGGCACCATTGCACTGTAGTACTGAGGTGCCTACTCAAAGGCGCCCTCTAAACCTGAAGCCCGCCTCGCAGAAACGCAGCCCTTAGTGACCTGAGTGTGAGCGCAGCTGCACTCACAGAACTGGGACAAGCAATGTCCCTGAACTCACTGCCACGGCCTCTGTCTGAGGCATCAGGGCTGAGAGATTCAGCAACTGGAACCGTGGGTCCCCATCACGGTGGCCACTGAGGACAGGGAGGTCACTTCACCAGCACCAGCACTAGCACCAGCACTAGAACCAGCACCAGCACCAGCCAGGGATGCGGAACTGAGAGGGAGAGAATGGGTCTTTAATTTTCTATCAGCCCATCATGGAGATTCCTGATGTGAGGTTAGGTGTGTCAGGGTGGTTAGTGGTGAAGTGGTGCACTGGAACCTCTCTTGTGGATTTGGATAGAGCAGAAGCATTAATCGAGTAAGGGAACATGTAAGTGGGAATAATCCACGTATTTAAACACGTCCTGCTAAATGCGTTTGTTTACAAATGTTGCCCTGACTAACTGTATGTTTTAATGTATTGGGAAGACTTTAATGTTTATGTGCTGAAGGGTAAATCCAGTTTTCCGAAAAACTAAGTACCTGGGCTGGTGCTGCTCCAACAGTGTCACCTTTCTCCTTAACTTACTGAGTTTGTCTTTCTTAAGGCTGTTTGAAAGGAAGCTGTCCTAGTCCACATCAGAAACATGAAACTGTCTCCTGTCACTCTGCCCATTATTATTTCTCTGTGCCTAACAGGTGCCCCCCAGCATACAGAGGGCTCACATCCCCCAAACCCAGTGTGACCTGAAAATGTGGTCACTTCATGCCTTACAGATACTTTCCTGGGGCTCCTGGACCACCCGCTGCTCCGCACTGAAGTTTCAGCTCTCAGTGTTCAGGGAGGAGCAGTCCCTGGACAGCTTCCATCCTGCTCCTCAGCAAGTGCGTGACTCATCTTCAGAGACTGAAGTCCCTGCCTGTGGCTGCAGCTACATCAGGCAGCTACCAGGGCCCAGGATCTGGAGGGGCCTGAGCTGCTCATTCCCAGGATGGACAGCGTGCCGGATGGTGGGGGCAGGGCATGAGAAAGGCTGACTCCATCCAACAGGAACAGCAGGAAGGACAGAAAAACATTAGCCAAGTATTATCTAGGCCCAGAGCAGGCCCAATGCTGACAGCAGATCAGGGATAGCACTTAATCTTGGCACTTTGCAGAGAAAAGGTGCTACCCAGGTAGGCACTAGAATAGAGCTGTGGGAGGACCCTTTGCAAACTCATGCCTTCAGCCCACATGTGAGTGCCCAGTGTGCATGGCCTGGATCCAGGGGTGGACCGAGACAGGTGACCCCATCTGCCAGATCCTTGGGCAGCACAGCATGCCCTTCTCCCGAGGTGCTGGTGCTGAGAACCAAGGAGAGGATCTCTGCCTCTGCAGAGGACCAGCTGACTTCCCCACGGGGGGATGCTGAGATCCTCTTCACTGTGGGCTGTGTGCCGGGCTCTGGCACTTGGCCCCCTCTATGTCCCCTCCATGACTGCTCCCTGACTTGGCCGAGTCCGTGCCGGCAGTCTGTGCTGAACTGCAGGCTCAGCTGTGCTCTCCGAGTTCTCAGGCAGCACCTTCTTCCTGAACAGGGGGTTGCATTTTGCAATTTATAGAAAGGCTTTTTTCAGCCAGACGCTTTATGTGGACAGATAAAGAGAGTGCGTGCTTGGGTCCATTTTCACAATGGAGGGGCAGTGGGCTGTCCTTTCCCTGCCCTGCTCTCTATTCCTGCCTCTGTTTCCCAGCCTGTGCCTGGGGCCTGGAAATCACACTGCTTTGGAGTCAGACCAGCCTGGTGTATCCAGCCTCTGCCTTTTGGGAAAAATGTGCTCCAGGAAGTGGAGTCCACAGAGAGATCACATCCAGTGAGATGAAGGATGGAGTATGCTGCAGCCAGGACTCGGTGGTCCTCACCTCCTGCCACTTGGGAAATCCTGTGGCCTTCTATTTCCTGGACTGTGCATGTGGTGGAGCTGGAGGCCATAAGAGGTTTGCAGACTTTACCACCTGCTGCTGCCCTGCAGCAGGTATGACAGTGGCATGAGGGCACCTCTCCACAAGGGGCCTGTCAGGCAGCATCAAAGTGTCCATGCCCAGGGAGCTCCAGAAGCTCAAGTCCAAGGGCCCAGCAGGGCTCTGGTCTTGTTCACTGTGTTCTTGGTGCCTGCACTGTGGCTAGCAAAGTAAACACCACCATTAGCTGCTGGGTGAGTGAATGCAGGTCAGGGCTGCCTCCTGCAAGTGTCTCAGGGCCCAGTCACTGCACCTCCTACCCCCGCCCAGGTAACTGACATGGGTCGTTCGATGCCTCTTCTCCCTGGGAACCTGCAGTGATCTCCATCTGGAAGGTTCCATGTAGGTCACTCCCATCTGGTCCCAGAACACAGGGACTTTAGATCCACCCCAACTGCTCCAGCAGGCACTGCCTCTGCCCCATCTGTAGGGCCTGAGCATGGCCAGGATGTGTGTGACAGGGTCGTCTGCACTAGCTGCTGCCTGTGTTGGGAAAGTTAGCCAAAAATGGGAATCTGCTTTCATCTCTTCCTAGCCTTAGCCCTGAGCTACACCTGAAGCATGGCAGGTGCTCAAACTATACATATCCACATGACTAGTAGTAATATTTGGTTGTCTGAGAACTCAGAGAGGACAGTGGACACCTATATGTCACGCCTGAATGGTGATACAGTTACTCGCAGGCAAAGAGGGAACCCAGAGAAGAAGGCCATGTCCAGCTCTTCTGCCCTTCCCAAGGAAGCTGACCATGCTATCATCTTCAGCTCCCATTCAGAGAAGCAAAACCACATCCTCTGAGCCCCCAGATTCCTCAAGGCAGCAAACTCCTCCCCTTTACTGGAAGCCTTTGTTCTATCCTGGCTTCTAGCTGATTGCTTTCTAGGAGCCCAGCTTGCTCCATGGGAGCCAACAGATAGCCATGGTTTCTTACAGAAGGGCCCACTCAGGTAGTCTCTCTCTCTCTCTCTCTCTCTCTCTCTCTCTCTCTCTCTCTCTTTCTCTCTGTGTGTGTGCCTCTAACGCTAGAGATGTGGCCTCTGTCACTTCTGGGTTCTGTTTTCTCAATTCTGCACATTTTATCCCTGGCACTGCTGCTTGGGAAACTGCATAATTTTCTCCAACACATCAGCCCTCTTCAAATCAACTTCCATTTCAGCAGTCAGGAATGAGGACAGCACTTGAAATACAGACTCAGAGGTTAAGAAAGGCAGCGGGGGCTCCTGAGAGAATGCTCTTTCTAAGCCACGCTTCCCCTGCACAGTCACGGCCTACAGAATCTCCTGAGCCATCCTGGAGGGACTCAGCTGGCGTCTGTAATGAGCCTTTGGAGATTGTCATGGCTGAGCATCCAATCAGGGCCCGGGATTTTAGTCAGCGCTGATGGGTTGATTTGCTGTGATAGAAAAAAAGAATTTTCCCAGCCCTTCCAAACAGTCCCCCTCTCTCCCTCCTGTCCAAAAAATCAATTTAAACTCACATTGGGCATGGAATACAATCTCTTCCATTCTACATACAGTACTTCTCCTTCAACGTGTGTACTCACAGAATGCAGGTTCTGCCAATGCACAGGTGTAAAAGGAAGCTTTCTATTTATTTTTCCCTGAGACACCTGAACTCCTCTTGTTATTCCACTTTCTGAGAGACAGAAAGTTCAGTCATTTACTTACTCAGAGGGAAATCGGAACCGCTCTGGTCTCTGGCTGGGCTGTGAACTGTGAGCGCTGTCTTTCTGGCTCTCTGGGCTAGGTGCTCTGTGGATACAGGGTGACCTTAAATCACATCACTCCTGCTCCTCAAGGTCTTGAGGCTGCCCAGAAGTGAATCTTTCAAGACAGGGGAAGACAGGGGTATTGGCAGGAACCAGGGCCCTCTTGTCACTTTGTCATTTGGGGACCAGCTGAGGATGCTCAGCATCTCTCTGCTGTATAACCTCTGGCAGACCTGCCAAGTTGCCTCCCAGCAGGCACTATAATTGCCAAGCAGCCTCTGAATCCCTTATTTGGCTTCCAGACTCCCCAACATCCACAAAGCCTCAGCCTGCAATGAGATATGATTTCTCCACTCAAAGCTGGTCCCTGAAGGCAGAAGCCTGGGAGAGAGCTGGTGTGGAGCTAAACTCCACACCTCTCCTGCATTTTGGTCATGCAGGTGCCCAGCCAAGAAGCCACCCATGAGGACCCCATGGCTCCAACAGTGAGCCCTGAAAAAGTCTGACTCACAGTGCTCAGCGCCAAGTGGGGGCAGAGGTGCTCCCCGGGCAGCTCTCAATGCCTACTTCCATGTAGTGGGCTCTATGGGGTTGGACCATCCTGGACCTCACATTTCAGAAACTGAGAAAGTCCCGGCTTCCTTTGGGAGTCAGGCAGCACATCCTGTCAGCCAAGCCATGGAAGCTATGGCTCTGTGGATTCCTAAAACACAGCTGTGTCCAGAGCCCCACATTAGCAGGGAAGCAGCCGGGCCAGGATTCCAGCCTGCAGTTCCTGCTCCTGAGGGGCAGCTCCCCCATGTCTGGAACACAGGTCTCCCTCTCCCTACAGAGTTGGGACTTTCTTTACATTTCTGCCTTCTGTGACTGATGCCTCAGTGGAACTATCTGTGCTACAAACTCTCCAGCAGTTTTCTCCAGTTGCGAGAAATCAAAAAATTGTGGAAAAGAAGAAGAGGATTGGAGGAGAAACAGAAAGGAGAAGGGAAAGCAAAAGATTGGAGGAGGAGGAGGAGGAGGTGGTGGCAGAGAGGAGAAGGAGGGGAGCATAGTGGAGGAGGAAGAGAAGGAGTTGGAAGAGGTGGTGATGGGGGATAGAGGAGGAGAGGATGTGGGAGGAGGAGGGAGGAGAGGGGGAGGAGGAAGGGGTCAGGGTTGAGGAGGTGGAGGAGGAGGAGGAGGAACAGCAGCAGGAAGAGGAACAAGGGAACAAGGAACAAGAGGGGGGAGGGGAAGAGGGGGAGGAGGGAGGACAGGACTCCCACAACAGCAGCGACACCCAGCGGGCGACCTCCTCTACAGGCTCCTGCAGCAGAAGCACCTGCTGGAGGGTCACCTTGGGCCACCAGGGCCAGGTTGGGAAGACCAGCTGCTGAAGGAGTCGTCTGCCCCCTCCGCCCGGCCTGCTGACCCCGCCAAGCCTGGGGTGCTCCGCCACCCACAGAGCCATCAGCTCACCTCCTGGCTTCTCCAGCCAGGGCGTGGGCCAAGGTCTCTCCTCTGCCCCAAGAGTCCTGAGGACGAGCTCTTCAAGCTGTCCCTGTAACTTCTGCCCCCTCACAAAGGCCCAGTGGCCGAGGTCTGAGGACTAGGGAGCCCCTGAATCTCGCTTGCCGCTGAGATTCAGTGCTGGGACCCGTTAACAGTTAGGCGCTGAGTTCTGGGAGCCCGCGAGGGTTGTGGAATCACGCATGCGCAATTCACTGCCGCGCATGCACTGATGGAGGCGTCCCCGCCTGGCTCGAGACACTTGCCACCCGAGTTTTTGAGGTCATCTGAGCAGTGCCTTATCAAGAAGGAGCCTCTGGCTGGGGTTTCGCTCCTGCCCTGACTCAGCATGCCCAATGCCCCCAGCAGCCCCCAGCGCGGTGCCTATCCCTGGGGCTGTGCCCTCGGTCACCTCAGGCTCCCTGGGTTCAGGGAAAGGCAAGCAGCCCCTGCGGGAAAACCGCCTCCTCATAGCAGAGATGTGAGGTCCATTCCATAACCAGCCTCCAGGGTGAGCTGCCACTGAGGCCAACGGCCTCCCTGAGAAGCCCTCCCACTCCTGCAAGCAGCGGGTGACAGGGTCCCATGAGCCGGGCAGTGCCTTAGACATCCAGGCCTGGCCCTGAAGTGGGGCCTGCAGGAGGTGGTGGCGGCAGCTTCTGGGTTTGCCCTTTCATTTACCCTAAATGGCTCAGCAGCCTGCTCTGCCTGCAGCCACCCAGGCCGGGGCCTTTGCTTTGACAGCCACGGGGCTCAGACCAGCCATGCAAGGGTGCCGCTGACTGCTGCAGCTCTCTTCAAGGTCGCCCATGGGGACACTTAGCACTGAGCCGACCCAGACCAGGTTTGTTTGTCAGTATGATTTAGCTGCTTGTCTTTTGAGTTTGAGGATTATTATGATTCCTTCCTCTATGTTTAAATTGTTTTGCTATTATTCATTATTTTTTTAAATGGAGACTTTTGCCCTTTCTTAAAATTTGAACCAGAAGTACCTGCGTGTACCATGACATACCTTGTCATTTTCAATCATTTCCTCTTTTTCTTCAATGAAACCTTTTCTCATTTTGATTTTTTTCTTGTCTTCTTGAGATACAGAGGTTACATTCTGAGCAGATGGACCCCAAGTCAGGGTGAATTACATTTTTGATTTCCCTTTATTTTCCTATTAGTTGTCAATGTTCCATCCTGAGTAGAGTCTATATCCTCGTATGAAAAGAACCCCTGTTAGTGACTCCATTCCCTCCAAACACAGCATAGGAAGTTCACAAATGGGTGCCCCCGTAGTAGATGCTTTGGATAACCTTAATATCTTGGGATTTCCTGATGAATTCCTAGATGAACAAAGTCAGACACAGACTCTGGAGAGCTCATCTCTTAGGCTGAATGTGCACAGCCCTTTCTTTCTGCTGAATTCCTGTGTGGACATCTGATCTGTCCTGTGATGGGGGAGAAGGCAGTGTCCTGTGGAGGGACAGGCTCCTCGGTGCCCTTATGCAGTCCTCCCCACAAGGCAGACACAGTGAACAGCTTGGACCCGGGAACCAGGAAGTGAGCATCAACTGACCATATGCTGACACCTTTTATCTTGCACTTCCTGTCCCTCAGAACTGTGAGAAACAGATTCCTGTGGTCAGCTACCCAGGTTATGGTGAGTTATTACAGCAGTCCCAGTGGCCTCTGATAGTAACATAGCAGGACTGAGCATAATACTAGCAGTTTAAAGCAGTCTTTGTACTCAGTCCTCTTTCTTCTTTCAGTTGCCATGTAATATTTTCCATACAGTTCAGACCTTTTCTTACCATCGTTCCTTTACTTTTCTTGTCACGATCACTTTCTCCTCATGTTATATAATGTCATACTACATTATGTTTGACCAGTAATGGTGTGTGTGGGGGCTCTAATGATCTTGATCTATCCGGAAATTATAAATTGCTTTATAAACAACAAGTTGGAATTTTAAAGATTTACTGATTGATCCTGTAGCCAAGAGCCATCACATCTCAGTGGACACCCACCTTCCCAGCACTTTGCATTCCGGTCCTGTTAGGTTTGAAGCCCAGCATAGCCACAGTCTAGCTGTTCAGTTTTGAGAAGTTTCCTTATTTCTTCTAAACCTGTCACAAGATTGCTGTCCCACTGTCATGGGCGAGGATTAGCTGAGGTAACCTGGCAGACGGTATAGTTAGGGCTCCTTACAGGACAGTGATCATTTTCATGGTGACTGGTCTTCACCTACACATGTGCCACCGTGTGGTCATAATCATCGCTCTCTTCTGGGATGTCTGTGCTTGCTGTGTTCCTGTTGACTGTGGGACTCTCCACTCCTCCTCTGATTTTTCTCTCTGGCTCTCTTCATTATTTAAAGTTTGCTTTAAATCCCTATTTACTTTCTTTCCAGGTTTGCCTGGTATTAACAGGACAAAAATATTTTTTATGTTATCCCAGCACTTTTAAAGTTTGACATATTTATTGATGTCGCTCAGAAGATTTTTATTATCACCTTACTCTTTGGCTGTGAGTGACAGAAAGCCTAATGTAAAGCAGCTGAAATAGGCCAGATGCTCCCCTCTGTTTCCTGTAAGTCAAGCACAGAGATGAGCAGGTTCTGGGTAGGTCCTTCATCATCAGAGGCCTCAGATCCTTTGTCTGACTTGCTCTTGTCCAATTCAACTTGTGTATAGCTTTCACTTCATTGATAAAAAATGATTCCTCCAGATCTAGGCTTCTTATCTACCTTCCATTAGCAGAACAGAAAAGAAATTGAGCAAAGGTGGGCAGTTCCCTAAGAACATTGCTCAGGCGTTGGTCACCCTAATTTTCCTTGTTACCTATTGGATAGGTTTTCATATGGCCCCACCACAGTGTAGGGAGAAGCTGGGAAAATTCGTCTTTTTCTTTCTGTGTTATTATATACTGATGGTGCTTTTTTATACACTACTGTGTGAAATCCTGACTCTAAGGCCATAAGAACACATTCCTTCACTTGAAGATAGATTCTTCTGTTTTATTTAGGAAAATATTTTAAAGTTTTGCATTCACATTTAGTCTTTAATCTATATCATACTGAGTTTTTTATGTTGGATGAGATAGGTTAACTATCACTTGATTCTAACACTGTTGTCTGGCAGTTCCTTTAAACATGGATGGACAAACAAAGGCACTCCAGATCCATCTTGTCTTGAACAAAGAATTGAAAGAGATGAACCAAAAAGATCACAAAGTGCTAGTTGGATGTAAGCCCAATGTGGGGAGAAGGTGAGGTCAAGCAGAACTGCAGACCCCAGGCAGAAGAGCCAGATGCGTGTGAGAGAGTTTACATGACTGACAGGGTCTGGAAGCATAAGGCAGAAATCCCCCGCTTCCCCAGGTGTGAGCAGGAATTCCTCTTCCAGACAGTAGGGTGGGACTCTGATTCCCTTGCCTGGCTTTGGGCAGAGCACAGAGAAGACAAGCAGGCAGCGGTGCTCTGGGAGTAAAGGTGCAGGTAAAGTGGCAGCGCAGGAGACTGATGTTCCCAAGGTCACCTCTCATGGGTCCTTGGTGTTGTGGGGAAATTTGAGTTAATAGGAGCCAGGAGCTCAGGAGAAAAGGGGCAATTGTATTGACACTAGAGGACCCCAGTCCAAGGTGCTGATTATAGAGAGCTTTTAAGAAACTTTTTTTTAAATATAGGTTGAGAGATGTTACAAGAACGAGATATGCTTTAGCCAAAGGCCTTGGTGCAGGGGGTATCACCGCGGGGAGCAGAGGTGTATTCTTTGATTTCAGTTACTTTGGTTCCAAGGCATCAAGGCCAAGATTCTTTGGCTCATCTTTTGTTTCAAGAGTCCTTGTGGAGGTCCCCTCAGTAAAAGCAGAAACATAAGTTTTCGCATCTGGTACTGAGCACTGAACCCGGAACCTACACACTGAGCTGCATCCCCAGACTTTGTATTTTGAGACAGGGTCTCAGTAAGTTCCCCAGGCTGGGATGGAACTTGTGATCTTCCTGCCTCAGCATTCCAGAGTCCTGCAATTATCTTGTGCAATGCCAAGGGCAGACCCCACACCTCTTTTGAGGTATAAGAAAGAGGGAGTGATTCTTTCTCTGTGGACTTTGTGTAAATTCTTTTCAGCATTAATGGGATCACAGAAGTAATTTTAATAGTGTAGATTTTGACAGCACTGAAATAAATAGCTCAGGTAAATGCATGGATCATAAATGTGGTTAACTTTTGATTAACTCATAAGAAACTTAAAGAGGCCAGAAGTCAAGATCTTGACCACTATCAAAATGACATAGCAGTATTGCAGAATTCGCATGAAGCAAAAATAGCCAAGCTAAGGCAACAACATCAAGAGGAAATACGCAAAGTCAAGGCAATCACTGAGGTAAGTCTGCTCTGAGGACAGCTAGGTCCCATGTAATGCAGGGTGATCAGTGGATAGCACAACAGGAAATGGGCAGCTATGAGAGCTGGCATTTCCCTGTGGTTCCCTCAGTTGTGCTGTGGTTGTGTCCCACTGGAATGGGCTCCACACTCTCTCTGCTGTACAGGACTCTGTGCTGTGCAAGCCGTATCATCTGTGGCAGAGAAAAACTCTCACACTGTGAGGTGTGAACCAAAGTGCCGGGCTGTGTTTCCACAGAGCTGAATTGAGAGTCACAGCCTTGGACCTGCTGTGGCCCCTGATGAGAGCTGGTCAATTCCCGCTGCGGGGCTTCAGATTTGAAAACATATAACCCTGATAACATAATACCTCTGCCTTATAGCTGGAAGACCACCTTGATGAGGAGAAGGAGAGAAGTCTGACATTAATGCAGGAGGAAAATACTCATCTATCTGAAGAGCTAGCAGGGTGAGAGAACAGCAGCGTCCCTTCTCCACCCGGGATGCTGGGGACTTGAAGGACAGCTGCAACACTGCACTGGAGAGACACAGTGCCTGTTGGCAGAGCTGAACAAGAAGACCAAGGAACACTACATCCTTACAAAACAGTACAATAATATACTGAAAATCATGACCACTACAGAGGCAGCCATCACCAGGCTGTAAGTGGAGAACATGGAACCATGCTCTGGAGCTGAAGGTGGTGGCCATGACATACACAGAGAAGCCATGCGCAGTTCAGCTCCCACCAGGCCCAGAGTGTGTACCTTGGTTGATACTAAACCAGACCTAGAGAGGAAATTATACCACCAAAATGACTATAGGAGATTTTCCAAAATGCTCCAAGGAAACCAACGGGGATGCAGTTCCCTGAAGGGAAAGAGTGTTGGTTTGGAGCAAGTACTGCGCAGAAAACAACAGGTAAATTCTGGGTACAGCATTGTGGTGTGAAGCTGAGGGCATGGAGACATTTTAAATTGATAGTGGCCCAGAGGAGGACGGTCCCTATGTGTAAATGGAGACATTTAATTCGCGGTGGTGTGGTTCACGTAAAAAGTTTCCTATGCAGCATCTGAATGTCTCTTCCTACATTACAAGATATTTTGAGTAGGACAATACGTTTTTAATCATCATACTATTTAGAGAAAAGTTATTTAGGAGCAATTCATGTATTTCTTTTTTTATTATTTTTTCTGTTTTCAAATTCAAATTCAAATTGCTTCCAAATCTAGAGGCCTGACTTTATAGGTTTTGGATTTTTAGATTAGGAATACCAACCAGTAAAGTCTGGTAAAGTATTCCAAATTAAAGCAAATCTGAAATTGAAAATATTTTTTGTCCCAAGTGTTTTGGATAAGAAATACTGAGCTTGTATTTTGACTACAATCAGTAACATCTTTTTGGAGAAGAAAGTATGTTGTCCAAAAACTTCACTACTATTACATTTCTCATATTTGCTCTTTCCAACATGAAAACATGGGAAATGTAAACTCTTTGGAAAATAACTGGGTTCCCTGGATACTCCTGGTTTCCAGGAGTTTGCTTTGCGAACAGGAATATAGGGTGCCGTCTTTTGCTTTCATCGGTCTATGCAGGGGGTGCATTCTATGTATCATTTCCTCTTTGCCAGGAGACAGTGTCTCTCTGTTGCCCAGGCTGGCCCTGAACTGCTAGGGGCAAGGGATCCTCCTGCCTCAGCCACTGCTGAATGGCGGGGACTCTAGCCTCCCCTGCTGTCCTGGCCTGTGTCTATGTTCTCAAAAAAATGGGAAGTTTCCAAGAAATCTTTATAGAACCCTAAACCACATATTCATTTAAGATGTGGGTTTAAAACAGAAAGGAATTCACTCTAGTCAGCCTCACTGTGTGGATGTGTGTTTCAAATTCCTGAAAAGCAGCATGTGTGTTGAGTCCCTCAGTAACTGCTCTCCATATGTGACTAGCTGAGGTGCAGTGCATCCAAAGTAGCACATCAGAAG